>PVHY01010378.1:0-52173 GCA_004024945.1 Uropsilus gracilis
CGGCGGGCGAGCGGAGGGGGCCGGGACCGGGGGCTCGTCATCCTCGTCGCCGCTGGAGGCGGAGCGGGCGCGGGCCAGGCCGAGGCTCCTCCGGGCCCGGCGCGCACGGCTCAGCAGCCCCTCGGGGGCGCGCAGCAGGCGGTGGCGGCGGGGCAGGGCGGCGAGCGCGTCCCGGGGCGGGAGGGGGCCGCCGGCGGGCTCTCGGCTCAGGGGCTGCCCCGGGACGTCCCCGCCGCCGTAGGTGTGGGCGCGGGCGCGCGGCGCGACCGGGGCGGCGGGAGGTCGCAGGAGCGCGGCGGCGGCCGGGCTGCCGAGGAAGAGCGACTCCTTGCGGCGCGTGTGCGGGCTCTCGAGCAGCGCGCAGAAGCCGTAGGCGGTGCGTGCGCGGGGCAGGTGGGGCAGCGAGAGCGCGGCCTGCGAGCGCGGGTCCCAGTCGGTGCTCCCGGCGCAGTCGTCTGTCCCGGCTTCTTCGCCCCTGAGTTCCCGCAATGCCGTCGGGGCCAAGCAGGGTGCGAGTCGCGGAGGGATGCAAAACTCCGGGATGCGGTCCGGGGTGAGCACGTTTGTGCACGTGGCGGGCGTGGCCGCAGCGGTTCTGCTGACCCGACCTTGGAAAAGCCCGTTTCCGCCCCGCAGGAGGCGCTCGGGGTCCAAGTGGAGCCGCTCCAGAAACCACATTGGTGGTGCATGCGATTTCCGGCTCACCCTCTGCTGCTTGTGGCTGCAACGCACCAGTGCACACTTCTGGACTCCGCAGTTCCTGTCTATGTTCTCCTTTCGGATGCTTCACCCTCCGGAACGGTTCCTCACACTGCCATTGCAAGTTGCATTTCAGTGATAGGAAAACAGTCTTTTTTTCCTTGTATTATCTCTTACATGTAGAATTTCGGGGGTTATTACTTTTCATATAGACCCGCCCTGCTTGGCCTAAGGCCGAGATCCTCAAAATGTTGGTCACCAACTTTGGTCCTCAGTGCCAAACGGTGCTTCGTCTGTGCAATCGTTTCTTGAATACTTGGATAATGCACTCTAGTCCTCAGAAAGAATTAGCATTCTGTAATAACTCTTACTCCCTCCCGAACGTTCAGCTTGCTCTTCACAAAGATCCTCAGACGACTCCCCGAGACAATTAAACAAGGTTTTGGGTCCCTCTTGATGTTCCTGGGTCCGGAGTCAGATGGGTCTCAGCGCCATTCTGCGTGGGGTACTCATGGAGAGAAAGGCCAAGGCTCTGGGAAGTTCAAAGCACAGGCGGCGGGGTTCAGCACAATGACAGTGGCGGGAGCTTTTATACCCGCCCTCTGGACGGTTGGCCAATAGACCGGTGGCAGCTGTGCTGCTCCGTAACCTGACGCCTGGCCTTCCCCCTTGCCACGTGGCTGGATAGCAGAGCGAATTTAAGAGATTCAGTTATTTTTCTCTCCTCTGGGCGGGACATTATCTTGGGAAACTCTGAACATATTTCTGTTTCCTCACGTGCAAATGAGTTGACTAAAGGGCCGAGACAAGGTGAGGATCCAGAGACAGAATTAAGGTGAAATGCACAGAGGATCCCGCATGCTATCCCCAATATTAAAAGAAGATGAAAGCCCGGTTTGTCTAATTACTTAGTAGCCTCCAGCAAATCTAGGCGTGGCTGTTTTCTGGGTTTTTTTTCTTTGCTGCTTTTAAACCACTCTGGGTAGGGAGGACCTTATGAGTGCTGTTAATACTCCATTCCTTGATCTTGGTAGGGTTAAAGGAGTGTGTTCCTATGTAAAAACTAGCATCTAGCATAATTTAAGATTACCTTTAAATTTGTGTTTATGTCTCAAAAATATATATTTATTAAACCAGCTCCTTAAGCCTTGAGTGTTGATTTTTGCATAGGAGAAATAAACTCCTGCATACAGCTTGGGTTGTTGGAGCCATCCTTTGGGCTTACCCTGACCACACCTGCCTTTCTTAGGTGGTACTTCTCTGAGAGAACCTTTCTTTTCCTTTTGAAAACTGATTTGCTTTCATTCTTTGAGAGCTGCACCCAGCTAGATCAGGTTGAATGAGATGAGACATTTTGTTCAGTTTTTGTGTCTATAACTTTCTGTCCAAGACACTGCCTTGTAAACTAATTGCTTCTCCAAATACTGTTTAATAAATTAAATTGATTTCATGCAAAGGTGATGGGAGGGGGAATTACAGGGGAGATGTGCATTTCCTTTCCAGGATATAGACAAGCACTGTGCTTGAAGATTTCTAGAATTGTTACATAAATCCTGCAAACTGCAAGTTGGAAAACTGAGTGATGGAAAACGGAGTGATGGAAAACGGAGGAAATAAAAATTATTAATGGACAAAAAGGGGATTTTGGGGGATTGCTTGGGGGGGTTAAATGAATCTAATGCACAAAACTTAGTATTGTGATTGAAGCATGGTATGTGCCAAATGCAGAAAGTGCTTATGATCAATATAGTACAATATATGTATTATAAAAAGGGAGGTTTATTATAAAAGAGAGGTTAGAGGACATAATGATTAAAACAATTGGGCCTGATATCAGATCTAGTTTTGAATTTTGATTCCAGGATGTCAGCTGTGACCTTGAACAAGTTTTCTTAATCTTTTTAAGCCATAGTATCAGATGTAAAATTAGGAGGTATGGGATTCTTGATCCAGGGGAGCTGGGAGATTCAGGAGCATTCATATTCTTCTTCTGATGATAATTGTAAGTTTTTATTTTTAAAGTATTTTTGCTTAGTATATAAGATAATGCATATACAGAACTTAGCATAGACCTTGATGTAGAAAATGTCAGCTATTATAGTCATTATTGAGGAGTGCAAAGTGTTCATTAGTTCATTTATTCATTCAAAGTAAAAGTGACTGAATGTTTCCTGGGTTTCAGCCCACCATGCTAGGCAGGTATGTCCAGGCTGTGTACAAGATTGTATCAACTATGTACATCCATTATATGAAAAATGAAATGTGAATGGAATATTCCATCTGGCTGAGAAGGGAGTGAAAAAAGAAATTAGATACTACACAGCTATTTTTTTGTCTTTATGTCATCTCCAGGCCTATACAAAATTCTTGGGCCCGTGCTAAATCTATGGGAGAGACATAGTGGTCATGTGCATGTGTTTTGACCCAACTTATCCCAGGACACAAGATGCTATTATTTCTGCAAGTGAAAGTCCAGAAAGCCTTGGTTAAAATGGTAAGTCTCACAATCTGAGAAATTGGCTGAGAAGTTGTTAGCAAGATGTGTGGTGGAAAGAGTTAAAAAAAAGCATCAAGCATGAGAAATTATTTAGGGGTGAACACAGACTTCAGTGTGAATCTGTCTCAGGTTGAAATCTGTTTTGTAACTTTTAGATATGGAACTTAGGCAAATTAATTATGTTAAGAGCCTAAGTGGTAATATGCAGCTAATACTTACCAGATGAGATTTTTGTGAGAATTAAAAATGTATAAAATGCCTGGTACACAGTAAGGGCTGACTAACTGCTCATTCTATTATTATATAGTTTTTCCTAGCCAAGGATTAGCTGCTTCACACATTGACCCCTTTAAAAACATTTCTATTCTTGGCCAAGCAAAGCAGATTTGCTTTGTTTTTATGAACAATTCTTTTCCAATAACACTTAAGAGGTACTTCCTGTATAAGATTTCTTGAAAACAGCAGAGATATATCCTGGCACAGCTGGTCCCCTGTGACTACATTAAGCTTATGCTTTACCTACCTCGGAAGTGTGAATCATGCACTATTTAGGAGGATGGTGTAACAGGGCCAGTAGTGGAGCTGGAAAACAATTCTATGAAGTAAGCATCAAAAGAGTACACATCATCATGGCTAGACATGCTCTGGAAGAAGACAGGAACTGAATAATTTGAAGCAGACTTAAATCACTTAATAACAAAGTATAGTCTGAGGGAGGCGTGATTAGGTGATTTTGTTATTGTGTAAACGTCCAGGAATAGAACTACACAAGTCTAGATGGGTTAGCCTACTAACACCTGGGCTATACAAAGGGACCATAGAAAACACTGTTGCATATATGGTCCTTCCTTGACTAAAATGCTGTTATGCACCACATGACTGTCTATAGGACGTTGGATGTCAAGGAAAAAAGAGTTTCCAACCAAATACAATACTGGCAGTCTAGCTTATCCATCTCATCAAACACAGCTAGAGAATGAAGGAATGGAAAAAGTACAGGGAATCAAGATTTGGGCTTTATCTCTGATAGTTACTAAACTTGTGGGACTTCAACGGCTCAATCCCTAATTCTCTCTGCATTCAACGTCCTTATATCAAATGAGGAAGCTGGATTTTCCTGTTTTTCTTCTGACTCTAACATCCTGCAATCCACTTCCATACTTTCTCCCAGTAACCTTCCTAACTTTGACTGTGCATGGTGTCATGCTTAGTCTTTAGCTTCCTCTGCCATTTTCCATCTTCCTACTCTCACACCCATAACCCGTTTTGCTTTTCTCAACAAACACCAGAGGTGGAGAATGGGGTGTGGACTTGATTAGTATGAAATTAAATGTTTTCAATTTTTAAGCAACAATTGGGCATTTTTTAGCGCTCCCTCATTTTGATTTTAAAATATTTTGAGAAATGTTTTGCTCATCTGTTTTTATTGCTCAATTCCTCTTTGCAGTTTTGCAATTGTCTTTGTTGTCCTTCTCATTGTACTTAATTATGTAAGAACTAGTATTACTAAAATGTTACTAGTTTTCTTTAGTTAACCTCTGTATCCAAATTTTTCCAGTACCAACAAGTTTCTGATGTCAAGCACAGTGAGAAAAAGTGTGAGAAATGCATATTCAGATCTCCTTTTATCCGTCAACTTATGAGGTTCTATTTTCTCCTCCCAGTTTAGAGCAGAACAAGTGTGGGCCTGGCATGGTGGTCATTCCTGTAAGCTTCAGCCTATGAAGGGGCCGGGGCTGGAGATTGCGGTTCCAGTCCTGCCCGGGGCCCGTAGCAAGACCTAGTTCCACAAAAATAGCTGGGCGTGGTGGCGCGCGCCTGTCATCCCAGCTACCTGGGAAGCTGAGGCTGGGGATTGCTTGAGTCTGTGGTACCCCGGGCAACGAGAGCCTGCGGTTCCACGGGCAAAAATAGCGAGACCTAGTCATAAACAAACAAACAAATAAATAAATACAAAAAAAAAAAAAGCAGAACAAGCGTGCAGGGTCTCCTTTTCCTCACCAGACCCACGGGTGAAGGGGTGACTGCTCAGGAGGCACTCAGGCTGCCTCGAAGCCTAGGACGCGGGACTCGGCGCCCCGAGGCTGCTTTCACCCAGGACCACCGAGCTTTGCACCCCCTTGAGACCGCGAGACCGCGGGGCGCAGAGCGGCCGCAGAGGTGTCCCTGCTCTCTAACTCTGGCCTTCCCTTTTCCCTTAATCCCCGCCTTCTCGCGCGCAGGCCAGCCAGGCGGCGGCGGAGACAGGCCCGGAACCAAGCGCCCACACGGCCGCGCGGCACTGCGCGGTCCACGTACCTCCGGGTCCCGGCAGCGGCGGCGGCGCGCCTGCGCACAGGCCGGGTCACGCGCGCGGCGCGGGGCGGGCCGGCGCCCGAGGGGCTGTCATTAGCGGCGCGGGTCGCCGCCCTCCGCAGCGCCTGGCCGTTCCGGCTCCTCCCTCTCCCGCCGTCTCTGCCCCACGATGGTGCTGGAGTCGGTGGTCGCGGACCTGCTGAACCGCTTCCTGGGGGACTATGTGGAGAACCTGAACAAGTCCCAGCTCAAGCTGGGGATCTGGGGCGGTAAGCGAGAGGGCGCGGCCGGTGGCCTGCGGGCGCGGGCTGAGGGGCCCGCGTCGCCAGTTCTTCGCGCCCCGGCCCTTGCCCGGGCTCTGCTTTCTTCGCCTCCCGAGACTCCGCCTCCAGGGCGGGCGCCTGGTGGGCCCCCTCCCTGGTGGCAGGTGTGGGGCGCTGGCGGGGCCGTACCCGCCTCCGCTGCTACTGCGACCCAGGGTGCTGGCCCGGGTTGGGGAGATGCGACTGACTGGTCCCGGCGCTGTCCGAGTCCCCACCTTCCCGTCCTTGAGGTCAAAGTCTTATCCCTGTCCAATACTGCCCTCCTTGGGGTCCTCTCTGCCCTCAGAGTCACCCTTTTGGCTCAGCTGCATCAAAACAAACACCCCCCCCCCCCAAACAAACAAACCCCAAAGCCCTTCTTCTCTTGCTCCACACGGAGTGAAGATGGCTGCGTGGTCGCACAGGCTCAGATAAAGTGGCAGCGAGGAAAAGAAACATGAAATTGCGTTTTGCAGTTATCTTGTTTGACATTATTGTAGCTAGCTAGCTGGGTTTGGTGAGGACTGGCAGATCATTATGAAAGGCCTGTCTAGTACAGATACTTATTAAGACTGAACTTCTGAGAAGATGACTTCTCCCATTAATAATTACTTTTCCCTCAATTAGAGGGCTTCAGTTTTGTTTTGGAGCAGGAAAAAAACTCAGGTCATCACCAGCCTTGACTCTGATCAGAGGCCTGCTTGGTTGCATGCTCGAATTTATGGCAATACTATCCTAAAGAATGTATAGAAGCAGACAAGGCAGTAAATAGTGTGCTTGCACCCTCTTGAAAAAGCCTAATTTTTAAAATTTTTTGCACGGATTGCCTATTAAGCTCTTGTCATTACTTTACAACAGGAAAAAGATTGTCAACTTCAGAGAGAAATCCAAAGATCTAGTCAAATGGATGGAGCTACTTTTCCCCCCTTCCATTGGTTTAGTTTTAATTCACTTGAATAGTTGTAAACCTGTGCTTGTCCATAGGATAGGTTACAACCACTGTGGCTATTGAATGCTTGAAATACAGCTATGGCGAATTAAGACAAAAAGCACACCAAATTTTGAAAATACTTAATTGGAGAAAGTGTAGTAACTCAATTTTTGCTGATTTTATGTTGAACTGATATTTGACTATTTGAGTTAAATAAAATGGAAAGCTAAAATTCACTTCCCAGTTCTTTTTACTTATCAAAAATAAAATCTGATTGCTAATGTTTATGATTACAAATGTGGACCATCTGTTTATATTGGGCATTGTTAGAGAACCCTGAATGTAATCCTAAATTGTGGAGGAGCCTGCTTTTAATTGGTTACTGATTATTTGATTGGTGCAGTGTTTTTTGCCCTATAGTGATACTGTCTGCTTGCCCTCTCCCCACACTTAAGTATAATGTAAGAAAGAGAATAAAGATGGAAATGTTTATTGCCTTCTGCAAAGATTAAGTGTTGCTTCAGAATATGTTCAATACTGTATATTATTCTTTCTATTTTGTTAGCAGTATTTGCAGTTTGAAAGATACTAGGTTAGCATTTAGGAGATCAGGGCCATATATGTTTGATTGGATAAGCCATTTTCCTTACTGTACCTTCATTTCTTTATCTTAATTTAAACTTAATGGAAAATATTGCCAGATATTATGCCTGTGCAATTAACTCAAAATCACCCAAATTACTGTGTCCTATTTACATCAGAGATTTTAAAGAACTAAGGATTATGGGTACATTTTGAAGTTTCCTTCTTGTTTGTTAAAATTAGGAGCTGGAAAAAGAAATTAGGACCTTGACTAGGTTACACTTAAATGTCATTCCAGCACCAACACTTTGTGATTCTAATTGCGAATATTTTTATTGTGAATTATGAAGTACCCTTCCTGAAGAATTTGAACTATTTCACATTTGAAGTTAACATGTAATAATTTTATGTCATTCTTTCTGTCTTTGGTGAAGTACAGGAAAGGATTTCCCCCCCCTTCTTTCTTTTCTTTTCTTTTTCCCTTTAATGGATAAGGTAGTCTGCGAGTGGCCAGTGTTAACTTTGTAATAAGCTGGAGCTCATAAACCCATTTCTTTAGGAATTTTATCTGATGGAAGTCCAATCAGGGAATCTAAAGACTTTATCAATTTATAGCTCTTTATCTTTTGTTTTCTGCCTTTATTTTTATGGTTTTTATTAAGGAAACCAGAAGTCATGAGATTTTACAGTTATTGCATAATTTATTTCCCTAAAACAGTAGAATGGGAAAATATGTCTATTGACTATTTCTGTTCTTTGAAAATATTTCTGAAGAACTTCATCTTAAACTTTGATGGCAAACAAGTGGGGGTATTCAATAGTGTAAAATAGCTCATATTTATGGAGTATGGTATGTAAACTTACTTGAAAACCATTTTATTTAGTAAGGATTTTGTCTGATAGAATTTGACTTTTTCATGTTAAAGTTCCATATCTTGAGAAATGGAAGAATTCAGCCTTTAAAAATTTACACATTTAATTTTATTATTTGGTAAACTTAATTGATATTTCTTAACCAGAATCTTTGACTAGTCTAAGGCAGTTTTCAAATGGGGGTGATTCTGTCCTCAAATAGATATTTTATAATATCTGAGATTTTTTTTTTAAGTCATATTGATGGTAGAGGTGTGCTCCTCATAGCTAGTGGACCTCATGACTCCTGCAACAACCTGTAGTGCATGAGATAGCTCCATAACAGCGTTATCCAGGTCAACATATTTGTAGAAAAAAATCCTACCCTAAAGAAAATATTGAGATTGTCTTCTGCGTTTTTATGACTTTCTGAGTGCTAAACAAATTGTAATAAAGAGCAAAAACACTTAGAGAACTGTATGCCTCATGAAATTTATTGTTTAGTGGAAAAATATGTCTTAAAAGTGATACGTCACTGGGCACGGTGGCTTATGCCTGTAAGCTTCAGCCTATGAAGCGGCTGGGGCTAGGGATCGCGGTTTGAGACCCGCTCAGGACAACATAGCGAGACCTAGTCCCCCCCAAAATAGCTGGATGCCTGTAATCTCAACTACCTGGGAAGCTGAGGTTGGGAATTGCTTGAGTCTGTGGTATGGTACCCCATGCAACATGAGCCTGCGGTTCCATGGGCAAAAATAGCGAGACCTAGTCTAAAAAAAAAAACGTGATATGTCTATACAAATGTATATTCTTTGGATAATATCAGCAAGTAATTTTAAGAATCACAAGAATCAGAATGTGTTAATAATTTGAAAAAGATTGTGCTGTGCCTCCATCCATCCATATATATATATATATATAAACTTTGATGGCAAACAAGTGGGGGTATTCAGTAGTGTAAAATAGCTCATATTTATGGAGCTATATATTTCCATATATGTGTGTGTGTGTGTGTGTGTGTATATGCATTCATAGTAGAAACAAAATGTAGAGTGAGAAGGGTAGGGAAAGTTATTGCGGTGTCTAGAATCAGGAAGTATACTGTGAACACTGAGAAGTAAGTAATGGGAAACTTTCATTTTCTATTCTTTAAAAATGTTCCTATTATTTTTTATGCCTGGCAGTTTCTATGTAACTTTAAAAGCAATAGAAGCAGAATGGTCTTTAAAAAGTTCTTGCTGTGTAGAAAAATGAGGCCTGACTATTTACTAGCTTTGGGACTTAGCACAAAGCTTTCCAACTTTTTAAACTTCATTTTCCTTATCTGTAAAATGGAGAAATAACACGGTGTGAGATAAATAAAAGTCCTTTGTAATTGCAATATAGTTTTAAATTTTTTATTATATATATAATACTTTAATGATAGTAATAGTGATGATAAACCCAAGTGATAGGATATAAACGTACTTTAAAAAATATATATTTCTTAAGTAGCTTTCTTATACACTTCATACTTTAGGGTTTTTATGTTGAATGGTGAAGTAATTTTGTGTATCTGTCTATACATATCTATACATTTATTTTCCAAAACAAATTATTAAACAAAAAAAAACTAGTTGTATTTGAATTTTCACTCTCAATAATTCTGTTCCCTGACAGCTAGTTTCTAAGTCAGGTTTTCATAGATTTGGAAAAATGCCTTGTGGGTATGACATTGCCTGTGCAAGTAGGAAGGTTTACCTGGGATTTTGTTCTCTACAAACTGGTATCCAGAGATAAAACACACAGCCTTTAGCTATTTGAGGTGTGTCCAGGATGTAATTGTTTTAATAGTAACTCATATTTGGAAATGGTTTTACCACTGGATTTACATACTATTGTTGCTATATAGCACCTTTGTCCATTGATTTTTCAAAGTGGATTACTGTGTAAAATCTGCAGGAAAATCCTCCATTCAGAATTCTGCTGTTCATACTTCTGACAGGTGGAATATATGTAGTGGTTGGATGCAAGGGATGGCTATTTGCCCAGGAAGGAGTACGAGCCAGTTGGGGTGTCCTCAGCTGCTCAGAGGTTGTAGCTGCATCAACCAGGCTGAATCTAGAGTAAATACTGTCCTTCACCTCACACAGCCACATCTCCATCAGCTTCCAGTTACACTTGGAGCAAAGCAGCAGCCAGAAGGAGGAAACCTGGGATCTAATTCCATCTCCCATTCTGCCTAGTTGTATGGCCTTTGGCAAGTCAGTGACCAGTGACTGCTAGTTTCTTACCTGTAAATGAGAGGATTAGACAAGGCCATCTCTTGACTTTTACCTTCTACTTTCTGTGTAGTGCATTGTGGTGTAATATGGCTACCTATTATACCTATTAAATCAGTGCTTATAATTTGTATTGAAAATACTTTTACAAAAAAAATATTTTTCCACTTTCTTTTTAAGACCAGGGTTCGTTATGTTGCATGGGGTAGACCCAAACCTGTGGACTCACGTGATCCCTAGCCTCAGCCTCCCAGGCAGCTGGGATTACAGGTGCATACCACCATGGCTGGCTATTTTTTTGAGGCTGTCTCACTATGTTGTAGTGTCAAACTCGCAGATTCATGTGATTCCTAGCCTCTGCCTCCTAAGTAGCTGGGATTACAAGTGCACACCACTGCGCTGGACTTTTTCCACATATTTTGATAGCTTCATAAATTAAAAAATCCACTCTTTTCCTAGAATGAAGTTGTTACTTTAGTAATTATTCTGATAGGAAGCTCTACCACAATACTCACTAATGAGATCCCTGAAGTATACTTGAAAGGGAGAAAGTTCATGGGTACCATGGCAGCTTTCCATCTTTCTTTGCCAAGACTTCTGTTTTAGTAGGGAAGTGGAAAAAAAGTCAATTGTTTCCTCTCCGTTTTGCACCTTCCCCTCCCAAAACAAAGTCTCTGTGAACTCCTGTTCAAAAGAGTGTGGCTTGCTTAATTTAAGTTGGATGGCTAGATTCAACTGAAATGAATCACTATGGTATTTCTTTAGTATTCTTTATAAAGTAATTTGATTTATACTTTAAAAACTGTTCAGTCATTTACTTTGAGAGGAGAATGAATATAAATATATTTGTATACTCTTAAATAAATAATAAGCATGTTTATATTAATTCCAAAGGAAATCTTTAAAGTACATAGCACTATAATCTTTTCACTACAATATACAAAGCTAGTTTTATGTATTACACCATGAAATTTTTGATTGTTTTTTAATTGCCTTTTGGGTCAATTTCTGGTTTATGTTAAGAACATTGACCAGGGAATCAGGAAACATATATTCTTAACACATTTGTAGATTAATGATATAACTTTAGATCAATCATCTAATCTCTTTAGTCTTCAACTTACTTGTGTTCAGAAGAGATTAGGTATAAAGATCTTTATGTGTCTGAATAATTCTAAATGGCAAGTTGTAAATTGCTGTTTTTAGAGAAATGATGATTTTACAAAGTACTAAAATGACCATTTTCTAGCGCCATCTCTCCTAATTTTTCTCCTGTGGAGCTATTCTGTCTCCTGATAATCTTTTTAACAAACTTTGACTCTTTTCTACCTTTCTGGTTATATCCTTGTTAGTTGTATTGACTTTAGTTCTCTTGTTTTTGGGCTTTGCACTCTTTCAAATACAAAGACTGAAAGTGAATCTTCCAGTTACACAAGCTTTTCATTGCTGACTCTAAGTCTTCTATTATCCCCCTTCTTTCTACCAGAGACAGAATTATTTTCTATAATTATAATTTTATTTATAAAAGTTAAAATCTTCTACCCATTCTGTTCTGCTTTTTGGTAAAAGGCGAAAGATTTATACGATATGAAGAGAAACCAGAGTATTACTCTGCTTTTTGGGAGATAATATGATGTTCTGCACATAGCATTTGACATCCGAAAATTTGTGACCTGGCTCTGCCACTTACCAGGTTGATGTAATATTTGTAGACTAGTCATTTTGCATTGATATATCTTAGTTTCTTTAATATATATGTCCTGTATCCTTCACTTACCATGAAGATCAAACAATATAATGGATCTGATTGTTTTCTAAAATATAAAGATTTGTGTTCTTATTGTAGTTGTTTCTACCCCACTATACAATGTATTTTAAATCAATTAAGTCCATATTTATTGAGTATCTATTATCAGGAGAATCAGTAAGGAGTTTATCATCAGGTTGGGGATTTATAGATTGGGTGTTAAATGCCATAAGAAAGGTACAAGTAGACTTCCTGTGAAAGTTCAGATAGATTATTTGTGACTGGGGTGTTTAGCACTAGTACTGCATTGCTTTACATTAGTAAAAACCATTGTTGGGCTTAGGCAACTTGTTCCATTCTTTGCCAGTAACATTTACTTCTTAATTGCAAGTACACTAATTTTGTTGTATTCTATAACTTAGCAATTCCAACTCTCCTCACCTTGATGTCATTTACTAATTTAATGGGCTTACTTTCATTTCCATCTACTGGTTCATGAGTAAATATTATTATATTTTGATCTAAGATTTATCCCTTTGAGGTACTTCTTCAAACATTTGTCAAAACTGACTTTGAAACTAGCTATGTATGTGCATCTAAAATGTTCCTACTAAAAACCCTTAAGGTTGAAAATCAGAAACCTTCTCTTCTTTAGCACAGAATACAGTTTTTGCTACTATCATCTTTTAGCCCTGTTAGTCCACCACAGAAGAATATCAATATCACTTTACTTGTGTGTTACTTTGGTGTCTTTGGAAACTCTTAAATTTAGAGATGCCTTGTTTATGTAGTTGGCTTTAGTGCCTTCCTTGCTGAGAGCTAACTAAGTTTATCTGTAATTATTAGTCATTGTTTTCTTTGCTTTTTTTTTTTTTAGATTAGACATAATCTAAACAATTATTTGTACTGGATGTTTTAGGAACTTCCTATGGCCTCTGTGAGTTCTTAGCCTAGGTGATTAGGCAACAGTCATAAAGTTGTTTGTGTGTGTAAGGAATCTATTACATTGAAGTGGAAATGAAAAGCTAAATCTTAATTTTTACTTCAGTGCTTAATTAAACATAAAATGATTTATAGGCAGGAGTCTGCTTTTGTCTTAGTCTTAAAAATTATCTTTATTTAAGCAAAATCTAGCATTCATAGGATAGATAGGACAACTCTTGCTTATATATTTGTGAGAAAAGCATGCAGTAGTATACTTAGGTAGTTTAATTAGGTAGTATACTTAGGTAGTAAGTATATATAGTAATATACCTGTTAGCCCAGTGCCTCATCTAGGTAAGACTAGATGAAAGAAAGAAAGAAAGAAAGAATGAATGAATGAATGTACACACTTTTACCCTAGTGTTAATCTAAAGTCTACTATTCCTTCCTCTTTCTTTGTTTTAAGACTAATAGCTCCTCCTTCAGTGCAAATAATTTATACTCTATCATTCTATATCCTTTTTATATTTACTTTAGATAACATTCACCTTTTTCAGGGTGGAAGTATGCATTTGTGTTTTAGGTGCTGAATAGTAGAAATTGATCTTTAAAATTGTAAGTAAGGTAGATATTAGATATAAGACGTGTTGGTCATACTGACATTAGAATTTCCCTTTTTTGTTTTCCCTTTCTTGGTAAAATTAGTTTAATTATTTTGACATAAAGGTAATATCTGATTGTTATAAAACACTGAAGACTACTAATTAAAAAGCCCTTTCTTAATTCTATCTCCTAGCAGTAATCACTTTTATCTTTTTGTCAGTCTATATACATAATCTTTTAACCTTATTAGTAGTGTTCAGTATTTCACATCTTAAAAACTATTTAGTACTTTTTATTAAAGGACCAAAGTGGCATTGCAGAAATAACCCTCTTTTTATAAGCACACTTATATTTATATAAATTTAAGTTGTAAATTTAAATTTATATTTTTACACACATGTTAATGCCTTAACAATAAAATTTAATCTGTAGTGCTCATTACTGCTGAGCATTCATGATGACACTTGACCCACTAGATGAGAATCACTGGCTAGAACATAATTCATAAGCAAATTTTCAAGTCTTTGTTTGAAGCTTGGATCTTGTTAGTTTTGACTATTTCAAAAATGCACTTGTTTTTGTGGTTCTTTTGGCTTGAAGAGAGTTTCCAATTGTAATTTTCTACAATTCAATGTCTGACAGAATAAAATCCAGGAATACTTTTTCCACTTTATATACATTTTTACATATTCTTAAGGGATTTTTTCAATAGTCTAACTTGTCAGTTTCCCATGATTACTTTATTATACCTACATTTTTGTCAGTGATAATATCTTGTCATTTCTACTCTCCAAAATAACTTTTGCTCTGACTCTTAAATGCTGAAGTTCCTACTGCCTCTTTCAGACTTTTAATATTTTTGCCTGTGGAACTGCAGGCTCATGTTGCCCAGGGTACCACAGACTCAAGCAATCCCCAGCCTCAGCTTCCCAGGTAGCTGGGATTACAGGCACGTGCCACCACGCCCAGCTATTTTTTGGGACTAGGTCTCGCTATGTGGCCCCGGCTGGTCTAAAACCGCTATCACTGGCCAGGCCATGGCTTCCTAGGCTGCCACCTACAGGCATGCGCCACCATGCCCGGCCCCTCTTTCAGACTTTAATTTCTATTCAGTGTATAGAAGCAACTGTTGGACTATCTGTATTCCTCCCCTTTCCTATCATAATGCTATAGTGTTTTCTTTCCCTATGTTTGATTTCTTTCTTTTTTCATTTGTTTGGTTCCAGTTTTCAAGGTTTAGTTTACAGAATTAAAAAAATGTATATATGCAGAAAATGAGCCTTGCTATATAGAAGTAACCTCTGTGATCTTTATTGTGTCTAATCTTACAGGATTATGTGTGTGTTTGTGTGTGTGTCTGTCTGTATGTATATAATTTTAAAATTGAATCCACCTGGATATTCTTTAATCTTTTAGTAAAACAACATTTTGTGAATATTTTTACATAAATAACTATTTTTTGGTATTATTACAATAAATATAATGTGTGCTTCTTCTTGTATATTTCATTCTTTAGGTTGGTCCTTCTTCCTTCCTTTCCACTTATATGTTTGCCTTTTCTGCTGTCATAATCAACATTGCAATATCTTTGTGCTAGATTGTTGGCTAGCTCTATGGTTATTAGACTGGTAGAGTAATGGTTCTAAAATATAGCTCTATATTATTCCTGTTATACATATTCATCTCTCTGTTAGGAGTAAAGTTCAGTAAACTTTCTATCCTAAAAACTATCTTGCCCCTACCAACATTTCTGACCTTATCTCCTTTCCTTTTCTCATACCCTTCAGGTAGGTCAAACCACTGTGACTCCTAAAAATGTCTTACTCATGTGTCTATTTACCTTCTTTTCTTACCCACCCAGTAATTAGTTCTTGAACCTTCTGGCTTAAACTTTCATGAGAAGTTCTTGATCTGCCTAGGGAGAGCTGGGTGGTTCCTTCTTTACATCTTATGTATGCTTCTCTTGGAATGTTACTAGAATATTTTCAAAATTTCAGAAACTTGGTCTCTTCCTAGATTGTGAGCTGCTCTGTAGCAGAGATGTGCTAGTCAACATTTCTTTTTCCAGAACTTAATTGATAGTAGGTGCTTAATATATGTTTGAATAAATCTGAGATGAGGAAAAAAGTGTGTATCTAAAAGTGGCATACTTGTATTAAATGTACTTTAAAATTTACTCTCAAATAGTGTGAAAAATTTTCATGGAGAGTATAAGAACTTTAGTATTTAAAGCAAATAAATTGTGTCATGAATGACTAGCAATACTTTATACTTGTGTTTAATGTTTAATAATGGTTAATAAATAAAACTACAGTTTATTAACTTGTAAAGAGACCTGAGCTAAAACTTTGACTTTTTGTGCGAGCAAGAATACTTTTTGTTTTCAATATCAGTAGTGTTGGTGCAGTTGAAAATTTCAGTCTTAAAATAGCATGTTCATGGCTTTGGGTTTTATAACTTAACATCTGAGTAGATTTATGAAAAATTGAATTAGTTAAAGACTATTAGAACAACAAATGAATGATAATCATTGGGAAGGTAGGGTGTTTGGAGTTTTAACAGCATATTGCTGAAAAACAATGTTGATTGACAGCATAATTAAGGAAAGAATCCTGAGTTAGTGGATAATTGATCTGACCTAGTAGTCATATCTGTACTGTCCTTTTTAAATTTGTCTTAATCATTCAAAATGTTAGGTACTTTCTTTGATTCTAAAGCTCCTCACTCTTTAGACTAAAGGTCTCCAAATTCTTTGTCATTGTCTATTTAAATATTGCCTATTTTAAATATTTTCATTGAGCTAATCAAAAATAAACTACAGCTATAATTCTTATCTATATATATAGAAACTCTTCTGTGCCCGTAACTTCTTAATTTCTTGAAATCTATTTTGCTCATCATTGTCTTCTCAGCACTTAGCACCGATCAGAGTGTTTAGTACTATGACAAGTTGTACTAATTGGTAAATTAACTGTGTTTTTTGGTTTTCTTTTTTTAAAGGTAATGTGGCCTTAGATAATCTACAGATAAAAGAAAATGCTCTGGTAAGTTTTTAAACTGTGGTGCTAACTCACTTAATTTGGTAAGCTCTTAGAAACCCTTAGATACAAGATATTTGATACCAGGTGCCAGATAAAGTGAGCCACTCAGAGAAATATATTACATGTTCAGCTGTTTGCTGTAAGGAAGTTTAAGATTAAAGCATTGGAAAAATTTTTCCCCTCATGAAAAGAATAGTATCTCTTAGAAAATGGAATTTTTTTCTCTGACCTAATTCACTATATAGCTTAGTGGTAGACATTTGTCTTAGTGAAGTCGTTTTATGCATTTATGTTTATGTATTTTTAGCTAAAGAAGGCCTGATTTTAACAATTTAATGAGTAATTGTATTTTTGGAATTATGTTGATAATATAATACTGGTAGGATTTTACCACTTGCTTCTTTTGAACTCTAGTTCCAGAAACTAATAAATTCAAACAAAAAAGTGTTCTCTCCATTTCTCCCTTAGGCTCATTTTCAGCCTATTGCACTTAATTTGAATTTATGAAGTCACTTAAAAATGAGTTTATTCTTTAATAGATCAGGTTTCTAATTAAAATTTGCAGTATGTTTTATTGACCTTTGGTTGAATTCTTGTGTGATGACCCATGTAATTCGGATGAGCCTAATGCATATAATGCTCCCATGACGACTCATGGGAGACAATTTAGGATTTGGTCACAAGGCATGACAACATTTTTGGCATTGTTGGAAACATTATGTCCTTGGAGTCTGGCAGAGCTGGTGTTTGAGTGCTGGCTCTACCTTGCACCAGCTGTGTAATTTTTGCAAGTTTCTCCATTTCTTTGAGCATGGGTTTGATCATATTTATGGTCAAGTTAATAAGGAACAATATTACATCTCTGTACCTTTGTGACTTGGAGATCAAAAGTAGATCTTGGCTAGTTTTGGACACTCAAAATACTTTTATTTCCCTTATGTAGGATACTCTAACTTAAAATTTTATCCTAAAATTTAGAACTTAAGATTCTGTTGCTTTATTAGAAAAAAATGTTATTTTTCTAACTTTTAAAAGTATTTTGTAAGGAAATAAGTATAAGTAGAACTGTGGTGATAGGATATGTATATAATGTGAATTCTGTGTTAGTATAATTTCAGTTTTGGTTATGATTAAATATAATATTTTGTAATTTATATTTTCAGCTCAAATTGGCCTCATTTTTCCTATTAAAGGAAGCAGGTTTTATGTTAATATGAGTTCTTTATACTTACTAGGTATAAAAATTATTTTAGGAGAATCAGAATGAATATGAGACAGTTTTAGAAGTACATGGTTCATACTTTGTATCCTATGTAATATAAAGTACTCTCACTTATCTCTCCCCTTCCCACCTCTGTGACAGTAGAGCTGCTCTCTGTGCACCAGTGAGGATGTTTTTATTTTGACCTAAAAAAAGTCTTTTAACCAATGCTGCTAATTAGTATATTGTTTACTCCTGTTCACTTTTACAATGCTTGAGTAATCTGATAATTGGGTAAATTGAATAGTCTAGTTAATTGTTGTCTAAACTACTGTATTTCAGTTGCCAGATTTCTGTACTATTAGTATATATAAAGATACACCTAGCAGAAAGACTATTGTTATTGTTATTGGCTTAATTTTCAGTAATTCTAAAGACCGAAGTTTTCGTTGTGAATGTCAGATATTGTTTAGTACTCTGTGAATTAAAAAAAATACATTTGAGCTTACTATGTTGAAAGCTAGATAAGAGATTGATTCTTGTTATTTACTTATCTAAAGTACTGCTAATTTTCTAGATATAAGTCATCTGCCTTTTGAGAATGTTTCATGTATTCACTTACAAATATTTTAGTTGAGAGATAATTGTCCATTTGTTGTTTCCAACTTATTTGTGTGAAAGGACTCATCCTTTCCTAGTGTTTCAGATAAGCTGTGTTCACCTATTACTTTAAAAGTTCATGGTATCTCCCTCTAGAACTTGGCTTTGTTTATTAAGACAAGTAGCCAGTTTACTCCAATACTTTTTTTAATTACAAACTTTTCTATTTTTTTCATTTATAAGAATTTAAATCTATATTATGTTTTATTGACCTTTGGTTTTATTGACCTATTGTTTTATTTATCATTTTGGTTTTCTTCAGAATTCTTTATTCAGTCAAAGTTTAAGTTATTAAAAACTTTCTCTTACATCCATAAAACATGTCTTTTGTGAGTTACCGAAATACAGGAAATATGTTTCATTTTTACATTTGAGGTGATGTTTATTTAAATGATAAGAAAATGACTTTTGAAAAACTTAATAATTTAAGATGTCCTTTTTAATTTTTTCATCTCTTTGAAGAGTGAATTGGATGTTCCTTTTAAAGTCAAGGCTGGCCAAATTGGTAAGTACCTCACTTTTCATTTGACTTAGTGTAAGTCCTTTTAGAATTAAAAAAAAATTTTCTCTTGTGTTATTTAATCGAAACCTTTTTTTTTTTTTTTTTTTAGATAACATTGGTTTACAGCATTGTAGGTTTTAGGAATACAGGCTCATATCTGAACAAATTTTGCCATACTATATCCACCACCAAATTATCAATAACCCTTTACCACAGTCTCATGGACCTCCTCTAGCCTTTGTTCACTGTGTCCTCTAGTAGCCTCAATTTTGCTGTTGCATTCCAAGGATTTGATTTGGTCTATTCCTTTGCTTTCTTTCTTTATATTCCACATGCATAAAATCATCTGGCATTTGTCTTTCTCCTTCTGACTGATTTTACTTAGCGTAATCCACACCAGTTCTATCCATTTTGCTGCAAATGGCAAAGTTTCATCTTTGTTTCTGAGTAGTTTTGTGTATATATACTACATCTTCTTTATCCACTCATTTGTCATAGAGTATTTAGGTGGTTTCCATTTCTTCCCTATTGTAAGTAGTGCTGCAATGGACAGAAAAGTGGATCTATTTTCAAATTCGTGGTTTTTAAATTTTTTTTTGATATTAAGGAGTAGAAATGATGAATTATATGGTAGATTGATTTCTAATATTTTGAGAAACCTTCATACTCTTTCCCTAGAACCTGGATCACTTTACACTCCCAGTAGCAGTGTAGGAGGGGGTTTTTCCTCCATGCCCTGCCCAGCACTTGTTTCTGATCTTTTTGATGTGGGCCACTCTGAGAGATGGGAAGTGGTACATTATTGTGAGTTTAGTTTGTAGTCCATTGATAATAAGTTATAATGAATATTTTTTCATTGCCTGTTGACCTTCTGTATGTCTAATCTAGAAAAATGTTTAATACTCTTCTGCCCATTTTTTTTGGCCTTTGTTTCTCTTACCTTTTTGTCAAATCCTCAAAAGACATCTCTGTGGCCAGTGTTGTGGAATATTGTATGATTGTTTTCTTCTTTGTACTTTATGGTTTCAGGTTTCATACCCAAGTTTTTTTTATCCATTTCATATTTATTTTTGTGTATGGTATGAGATAGTGGTCTAGTTTCATTCTTTTGCATTTAGTCATCTAGTTTTTCAAAACTGTTTGCTGAAGACTTACCTTTCTTAGCTAGGAGCAAAATATGAGATTTTTTACTTATGTTGATTAGAGCTTCTAGAATATTGAGTCTAAAGTAATTATATATAACACATAAATATTTGAAGTTTTTGACTAGAATGTTGAAATTACCTCTAAATTTTTGAGGTGCATTTTACTTATTAGGCTTTGGTTCAGCACACAAAATTATTTTCATTTTCAAATTTGATATTAAAATTTGTAGATTTTTTAAAAAAAATTAGTGAAACTAGTGTAGTTTGCAAACTCCAGTAAATAAAATTTAAATGTAGCTTATTTCCCTCATGTTTTGTTCAACGACGTTCACTTGCTATATTATGCAGCAATATGGTATGGTGGCGACATTTTGGTAAATAGGAAGTCTTTCTTTGCAAATAAACGTATACTAAGATCATCCACAGCTAAGCATTCATCTTTGTTGAAGAAGTTTTTCAGTAGGAAATTTAATCTACAAAATTTCCATACTACCCAATTTTCACTTTTTTAGAAAAATATAAATTAGGATTCTAAATGACTTACTCTCTCACTTTAGAATTTTCACTTAATGACAAAATTCTTCAATACTCTGTTGCTTTACCACATCACCTTCCTTCTCGTTCTTTATTTTGTATTCAGGAAAGGCTCTGTCTTCCAAAACTCCTACTATCTTTTAGCAGTTACTTGAATACTCTGTTTGGATCTATTTTATATCATATATATGTGCTCCTTGTAATAAAATTTTCATGTTTTTGTCCCTCAAAGCAGGAGACCTTCCTTAGACTGAAAATATCCCTGGGCCATGTGCTATTTACCTTTGATTGTTATACAGAGCTCGGTGCTATGTCAGGTGGTCATAATTAGCAGTGTTATATTGTTGTGGCCCTGTTGCTTAATTGAAATCCTAGGGTGATGATATGGCTATCTATTCAATCATTTACCTTTGAGTTATTTATGCATACATACTATTTACAAGACTGTGTGACTATCTGTGGGAAAGGCAAGGATGAACCTGATTTCTTTGTCCCCAAGGAAGTTATGAAGATCTAAAATTAGAAATCACATTTCCAGAGTATTGAGGGAGTTATACTTTTCACAAAATAAATTTTGAGGTATTTGTTATATTATTACAACTAGATTTATGTTTTGCTAGAGATTTTTTAATGAGTAAGAACTTCTTTTTACTTTAAAGTGTTATAAGTATTTAATGACTTTTTCAGGTTTGATCATTGAATTATGAGATATGATATATAAGAATACAAAGTGTGTTTTCTTTATATTTATCCCTCTTTTATGAATTCATGTAAATTACTAGATTTCTCTTTATCTTCAATTACTGCACATAAACCAAAGAGTCAGGGTGGCTGAGTATTCTCTAGAATGCTTTGGTTTTCTAAGAACTAGGCATTTTTGTTGGACTACTGAATTATCCTGTTACTTAAAAATTAAGATAAGAATTATTGATCTATAAAAAGGAGGTATGCATACAACTGAATTCCAGAATGTTTAAAAGTTTGTAAGGATAGTAGTGGATTAGGATGAGCATAGAAAAAACAAGGTTGAGGAAACAGTTTTCACTGGTATGCTAGTTAACGATAACATTTCGTAGGTCTTTAGTCTTTTGCTCACTAAAAAGATGAATCAGGGTTTTAGAGTTTAAGAGATTTAATTACAAATTTTGCAATATCTGTATGCACTACAAAATTATTGTACTTATAATTGACACAAGCCTAACGACTCCATTGGGAGCCATCTAAGAGACTTAGTAAGTTTATAAGGTGAATAAAAATAAAATTTAAATGGAAAATTGAGATTTTTAACCCTGGAATAGATTTTCAGGTAAAACTAGCTTGCTGCCT
Organism: Uropsilus gracilis; assembly: GCA_004024945.1. Lineage (NCBI taxonomy): Eukaryota > Metazoa > Chordata > Mammalia > Eulipotyphla > Talpidae > Uropsilus > Uropsilus gracilis. The sequence continues at coordinate 22,103 of PVHY01010378.1, forward strand.
AGCCATGAGGTGAATCAAAATGTCCTCTCTTACCCTACATAATTTTATTTCCTCTTCAACTTATTGAATTATCTAAAAATTCTTTGACTTTGAGCATCTTCATTGATAAGTGCAAGGGATAGAGGTGTAAGTAATTTAGTCATTTACATGCTACAGTGATTTAGTTGAATTAGATTACTTTTCCTTAGGAATCTTGATAAACAACATTGATAAACTCTAGCTTTTATAGTTATTGTTTTTTAAATTTTGATGAGAGAAGATATTTTTGTTTGGAGGATGAAAAAGTTTGGAGGTAGAAAGGTTTGAATAGAATTACTCTAGTGTTGTTAAAGGGATTAGGACAGTAACTTCCTGGAGACCTGGAGAAACTGGTGTTAGATATTGGGAAGAATAAAAAAAAATGTGGAAAGACTAATGACACATTTTTGTCTATTCAAAATTAGCGGAGAGTATGTCCTTTTTGTCTTCTTTCTCTCTTGCTTTGCATATTTTCCCCATAAAAGCATAAAATTGGACTAGTTATAACTAGGGCCATAGTTCATCTGTTGCTTTTTTCTCATCTCTGAAGGATGTGACATAAATACTATTGTTCTTAAGAAGAAAATCTGTTTGTCTTTTGGGTGGTTTGTAGGTAGATATTTGGAATAAACCTGGTCTGATTTGTGTGAAACTCATAATAATAGTCCAAAAAATATATCTTCCCTAGGGCTGACCTCCTTTGATTGTAGTAGTTTGGCATACTGTCAAAAGTCTCTTTCTTTTCTATCCTGCTCTACATTGCTATTTCAGTTCCTGGGATCTTTTACCAATAACATGTGTGATGACTCCCAGGTTCTGGTTCCGGCATCTCACCTTTAAGCTGGGGGGACTGCAGCAATGAACTTTAACCTCTCTAGAGGACTGAGTTTCCTATTTTCCTTTTTCAAATTTAAAATAATAGCTATTTTATTTTTTGTAGTTTAGCAATAGTAAAATAGTTACCAAATAGTTTGAAAAGTATAAAACACATGTGAATATTTACTTCTAGTAGTTATATAATATGAAAAAGATTTGTGAATTTCAATGTTTGTGTTTTTTAATTTTCTCTGAATAATATATTTATTATATATTTAAGGGGTTTTATTATACTTTTCACCTAATGGAAATTGAAAAATATTTATATTTTTGAACAATCAAATAAGAATTTAAGATTGTAATTATGTTTCTTAAGATAAGTTAACTTTGAAGATTCCTTGGAAGAACCTTTATGGAGAAGCAGTTGTTGCAACCCTGGAGGGATTATACCTGCTTGTTGTCCCTGGAGCAAGTATGTTATTTTAGTATTTGTATAGATTTAGTAAGAGAAGTTAAAGCAATTATATGCATATACGTAGATGTACACATACATTTTATATGTATACATTTCCATTCTTATAGATAAAATGCTTTTTTATTATTGTAATGAATAGTTTCTATTATTTGTTAAATTTATTCTATTCTGTTTTTCATGAATAATTATTGTGTCATGAAGGCTTTTTAATAAGTTGAGATTCATTTTGCAGATTTACTTTTGGGGACTTCAGTTAAGTAAGTTTTGAAGTAATGCAGAGATGTGTTAATATGTAGATTTTAAGATTGGATAAACTTTTGTAATTGTGTTTCTTCATGTATGAGTTATTTATTTTTAGGTATTAAATATGATGCTGAAAAAGAGGAAAAATCCTTGCAAGATATTAAACGAAGAGAACTATGCCGAATTGAGGAAGCCCTTCAAAAAGCAGCAGAGAAAGGTACAGTAAGTTTTTGTTCTAGGTAAACTTAGCTATTCCTATATTTGCATGTATTAAGTACGCTACAAAGAGAAAGATTTCATAAGCCTTCATAACTGAAGTTCCAAATAAACAATCTTTTTAAATCTCAAAAATTTTATTATCATTAGAAAATTTTAGTGACTCTTATTTAGGAATCATTGCCTGTTTTTGTATATGCTTTATCTCCATCATTTTCATTTTTCTGTTTTTACCACAATACTTTATGGAGACTTTCCAAGTTCTTCAGTTTTTTTAGGCCTGCTTGTTTTTGCTGTAGGTCAATAATTTCCTTTCTCTGCATTTTTACATGTTCTTGGAAGTTAATGAGGTTTAGTATATTGATATAGTGAAAAAATTTTAGAGGAAGATATTCAATAATTCTTTTATTAGCTATATCTCTATATTTTGTAGAGTATTTTAAAAACTTTATTCTTCAGATTTCAAGCTGTGTGACACCTTGCCTTAAGTTTTAACTTTTTATTTTTTGTGTAAAAATAGATCTGGTGACTATTCTGATTTGTTTATGGAGTAAATAAAAGTAAGATGAAAAAATATAGCCCATAGTGTGATGACTTGAAAGATTTTTCTATACCTTGAGTTTTTTTTTTCTCTTTCAAGTCAAATCATGCTTCTCTTGCTGATTGGGCATGAGAATAATGTGTATTTTTCATCACCTTTGTGTCATTTAGTGGCATTATAGATATTTCTGTGGTGAAAGAACACAATAGCAGAAGTGTTAAGGAATTTCATATGATATGTAAATATATACTTATAATTAATAGTTAATTATATTTTTCCTTTTGAGAAAAAATCAAAATTCCTATATATTTTTGTGTTTTGTGCTTGTTTAAAGAATACTTCTGTGTTTCTGTTAGAAGAGTCATGGTATACTATTTCAGTAGCTAACAACTTAATTGGGAAAGTGATACATGTTTGGATTTGGCAGAGACACTATTAATCATGGTTTCATATATCTATAGGGACTGGACATCTGTCATATTAATTTTTCTAAATAGGACTATTGAGTTTACATAATATAATAATAATATTGTAGCATCTTGGGTGATAAAATTTAAGTTTTGTTGGATTGTACCTAAAATTCAGAAAGTGAAAATTCTAACATTAAGTCATATTTGTCAGCAAGATGTTCTCAAAGTAAAAGATGAATTCAGAGCTTGGGAAGTATGTTGATATGTATTGCTTTGTCCTAAAAGAAATAGTAGTATGATTTATATTGCTTATAAATACTATTTTCCTGAGTTTCAGAGCACTATTGCATATATGTAGGGACTTGGAGAACTCTGGAGAGGAAGTTATTTGACACTAAGTAGCAGGTAACACTGAAAGTAAAGTCCTCAGGTTGATCTACTTTATAAACCTACTTTTACTTAGTTTTTTTTCATGTGATATATTAAAGAGCTGCATACTATAGTGTGGGAAAACTTTTTTTCAATTATTTAAAAAAATTTATATATTTTTAAGAGTCTGCTTAACTGTGAAAATAAACTCCTTGATATTTTTCTCTTTTTATTTCATTCTAGTAAGTTAATTTTACTGGAACACTGTAGTAATGGAAAGAGATTAACTTCTTAAGGAGGCCAAAGATTCCTAAAAGATAAAGACTCTACCCTTAGTATTCATATTAACAAACTAATACTATAAGTGCACTTTCAAATCAGATAATTGTGTCAAAAAGACAAGAACAGTGACAATTCCTTCTTCACTCTTCTCTACCACTTAGAACCACTCTTTAGAGAGAATAATTATTTTTGAACTATTAGCACTGTCATAGAATTTATTATGGTAAGACATTATCTCAAATTTTTGTTATGGTATCAAGAATTTACCTCTCTTTGCATCTTCTCTTAGCATATTGTCTTTTCATAATATGGTTTAATCAAAATTTTGACCGATTGATAGTCAAAATAGCATTTCTGTGACAATTATTCTAACTATATAGATCGAATGATATGGAATGATTTTTTTAATGGATCCTTTTATTAACCTGGAATTTATAGATGCTTTCTTTGCTTCATTTCTGTAAATATACCCTGAGTTCCTTTGAGATATTGTATGAAAACTGTTATATGAGTATCGATATTATTTTCTAAGTGCCTGAACTCATCTATTGGTTCTTCTCTCTGTCCCCATTTTCTCTCAAATATATCCCTTAAACTGGTTTGTTGTTGTTGTTTTAGTCCTACTGTCAGTTGTTTTTCTGGGACTGATTGCTTATCAGTGTTTAAATCACTGTTTCCTAGGTCCCTTACTTAAAAAAAATTATTAGTTTGCTGCTTTTATATGTTAATAGTGTATCTAACAGTTTTTAAAAAAGGATACGGTAAATACAATTTTTAAAATTCAGTCTGAAGGTTTCTCTATTTCACTTTCACATTTGTTTGATTTGACAGGGGATAGAGTACTAGGTTTAAAATTAGAGTTTTGAAGGCAATATCTTCTAATTTTCATTTACTTTTGAGAAACCTGATGCCAGTCTACTATGCGCGTTGTTGGAAACACAAGTTAGAAAATTTCTGACCCTGGTGTGTGATTTTTTCTACAACCCCCACCCCCCCACCCCCCGGCCCAGCACACTTAGACCCTGTTGTCAGAGACCTTATATTTTAGTTGGAAAAAAAATTGTATAAAAATAAAAAGGGAAAAAGTATTGAGTCTTGTCAAAAGGTGTTTAGGGAATTTAGAATGGACATATCCTTTTTGCCTCAGATCAGAGCAGATTCTGTGAAGGTAAACATTTCAGCTGGATATAAAGGATGAGTGTGCAGAAAGGAGAGAGGACATTCTCTCCTTGGTGGTGGTAAAGAAGGAAAAGTACACAACATATATAGAGATAGCCAATGGGTTTGGAAGCTTGATAAAGAGTAAAGATGTGTATTGGAAAGTTTAACTCAATTTTAAGAGATTTTACTGCAATTACAATGGTGATGATGATGATGATAACTGAGATTTATTGAGCATTTATTGTCAGTTACTCTGCAAAATGCATTATGGGAATCAACTCATTTAATAGTGACTACTCTATGACATAAAAGCTTTTATTGTTAATTTGTAAAGTCAAAGTTAAATAAATTGTTCTGGATAACATTGCTAGGAAATAATAGAATTTTAACCTAGTCTGGCTCTAGATCTGATAGTCTTAACCCTGTGACTTGGTGACTTTTAATCTGTGGTCAGTGGAGGAATTTTTACATTTCCCTTTTTCTATTTCTAGGAAATGACACAGAGCTGTCACTTAGAGAGTTTAAACTTATACTGGTACAAGACTGGTTTTAGGGAGAGAAATGGAATCTTGTGCCATTTTGAATGGATCGAAGGCTATCAGACAATATATCTGAAAAAAATAAATCAAATTAAACTAAGATCAGTTCATTTTAGCTGACTCTTAAAGGAGTTTAAATATATCAGCAAATTGGCTGGTATGGCAAGATGGTAGGCAAAAAAGAGAACCGAAATACCAGACTTTTGCTGTTTGAAAATTTTCATTTTAGCTGACTCTTAAAGGAGTTTAAATATATCAGCAAATTGGCTGGTATGGCAAGATGGAAGGCAAAAAAGAGAACCAAAATACCAGACTTTTGCTGTTTGAAAATTTGTTAAATAATTCAGTGAGACATTATAGTTCATATTTGTCTGCCTTGCTTAATTTATAATTTTGTAATTTTAATTATTTAGAATTTTGTGATTAATATTATGAAAACAAAGTTTGTATAATGAAAGAATGAAGATGGTGTCACTTTGATTATTCCTTTAGAAATGATTGCTTTTGGTGTCACCGAATTTTAATTATCCTGTTATTTGACTTATAATTCTTTGAATTAACTATAGCTCTTATACATGTGAAATTGAAGATATCTTTTAAAAAATGCTTTGCGTTTTGATTATTGCTGCCATGCGGATGCAGGCGCACATTCAGGGGAGTTCATATATGGCTTGGAAAACTTTGTTTGCAAGGACATCAAGCCTGGTGCGTATGCATGGTTAATTATGTTTAGCTATATAGAAAATTGTCATTCATGCTTGTACTTTTTAAGTCTATTTGATGATGTGCTGTCATTTGAGAAAATATGGAAATGTAATTCCTGTTTTCCTCTTTACCATCATTCCTTTTCCTGACCTCCTGTGGCATTGATTCATTCACTAAATATTTAGTGTCTTGTGGCAAGCACTGTGTAGCTGTTGAGTGCTTATGGGGTAAAGCAAACATGATCCACTGTCCTTGTCGCACAGTTTGATCTGTAATAACTTTCAAATTCTGATTGCCATTTTGTTTTTAGTTCTGATATATAGTAGTTTCTTGAGTATTCCTCTCTGATTGCAGAAGTTTTAATTATTAAATAGCATTGAATTGACTTCTTTTAAGTGAAACTTTCAATTTTGATAGGAGGTTTGACTTTCTTCTCATGCATTCCCTGATTTTTCCATCTCTTTAGTAGCTCTGGAGGCATGTTGGAGTACACTCCTGGATAGCATAGTGAAATTTGTAGCTTCACAAATGTCAGGTTTGGAATTTGACAGTGTTAGGATCTACATTTTTGTAACCTAAGAAATCTACCAAGTACACAGTTTTAAAATACAATCTCTAATATTTTAATTAATAGTTTGATTTACTAAATATTTTCTGTAACTTTTCTAAAGCTTGCTATAGCACTAAAATTTGTTTTGATCGAATGATAAAGTGTCTGCATTTCAAAATTTAAGCATCAATTATAATAGGATTACTTCTACAGGTAGAGACTTCTTTAATATTTAGTTTTGTTATGACAAATGGAAATATTTATATAGTGAATTTCATAGCACTGAATAAATTTATCCTGAAATTAGCTTTCCTTTTAACAAATCTACTCTTTATTATGTCTGGCTGACTATATTAACTTGTTTTTTATGGTTATTTTATTAAATATGAAAGATAGCATAGAGGTAGACCTGGTGAATGGTTCAGTTTGACAGGCTATAATTGAACAATGGACTGCCAGTATCAGTGGTTTCTGGTTCTAGGTGCAGTACTCTGCTTCAGAGATACATTCCAGTGGTCCACTCCAATATCTCAAAATAGCATTGGCTAGCATTGTTTAAAAAGAAAAGGCAGTAGCAGAGCTCACAATAAAAGAAAATCTAATTGATTCTGAATTTACTTTAAAAAAAGTTGTATTAGCCTGGATAAAATTGATGAATCTGAAGTGAGTATAGTTAATTTCCCTGATGACATTTTCAGTTGCTTGGGTGGCACTTAATGTGTAAATCATTTGACCTGTTCAGTTTCTGTGCGTATCCCTTCGTCATCAGATGTCTTTTTAAAAATCTAGAACAGTGATTCTTAAAAAACCAAAACTATTTTCAAAGTATTACAAAGACGTTGTCTTAGTTTTCTCTCTGCTAATATTTGCACTAGTGGTGCAAAGTAATGGTGTATATAATTGCTGTTGCCTTAGCCTCTTTTAAGGTAGTATACTAGCAGTGGTTATATTACCCATTACTACATCCTCATAGTGAAAAGCAAAATTAAGCAAAACAAAGGTTCCGTATTACTTGGGAATGTCCTTTGAGAAGTAGGAAAAATTTAATTTCGTAAACTTCAGTTCTTGAGTACATATATCTTTTCACTATTTCTTGTGACATAAATGAAAGTAGGCTTAAGGTAATGACACAGACGGAGGTAGGATAATTGTCTCAAGGAAAAGTAGTGTTGCAGTTATTTGACTTGTTAACTGAACTGTTTTTTCATGGAGAACCATTTTTACTTGCAAGAAGGGGCTGACAGACCATTATTCAGATTTCTGTATTTGGAAGACATTGCAGCAGAACAACTTGTAGAAAAAGCACCTTGCAAAATTTGTTGTCAGTGATAAAATTTGAGCTTTTGAACAAACATAGAATTTCAAAAACTTGTATTAATGAAATGACTTAACATTTGGAAGGTTTATATAGTTTAGTGAAGTAATATTTCCATATTATGCACAGTGATAAATCACGCATGTATAAAACATTCACTTTAAGTGCAAGGCAGCCCAACAGATTTTTTTAAAGAACAAAATAAAAGGAATTTTCATGATGGTTTATATACCTCCTGTATGCTTGGAGTAACCTCCAGTGACCAAGATTAACTCCCCTACATGACAGCTGAGACAAAGGACATTAGGGGTGAGGAGAGAAAGGTCATCTATGGGAGGTTACCAGGAATAGCATAGTTAACTAAGCTTCTGCAGATTTAGTTCTACCTTCTCTAGACCAGTTGATTTTAATTCAAATGATAGATTCCTTGATAGAGTTTCAGATTTCAAGATGCAACCGGTTAAGAATTACTACTCTACTACTTGTTGAGTTTTGGTGTAGTATTTATAATTACATCAAAGAGCCATGAAGATGGTCTTTTTTTTTTTTTCAATTTCTTATGTATGTTGAAATCATATTTTCTTCATATACTTCAATCAAAACATATATTTTTTATATACAATTTTATTTTGTTCTTCAGGTTACAACCTCTCTGTTATATATTTTTCCCCCTCCCGCCTCCCTCTGGTGCCCCTTCCATTCTCTCAAACCCCACTCTTTGTTGTTTATTAGCTATGCTGAATCCATTAGTCTCTTTCCTATGTTAGTGTCTTTTCTCTGGGGGAGGGACGGCGTTGTTGGGTCCAGGCAAATCTTGCTGTTAGATTTTGTCTTAAGTTTGCATTGGCTGGCCAGGTTATATTCGTTTGTGATTCGTCTGTCCATGCAAAACATCATATCTTAATAGATCAAGGGCAAAAGCAAATTTGCAAATTCAGCCATTTTCTGCTATGCCAGATATGAAAGTGATTTGTGAGAATGTAAAGCCATGTCACTCTTTTAGCTATAATTCTTTATTTGGGTAATAGTTTTTTTCTTAAATAAATGTTATCTGTGTTATCACATATGGTTTATTATTATTTTGAAATGCATTAATAAATTAAAAAAATTCTAAGTTTAGATTTCCAATATGATAAATATCATTGATAAATATCAATACAAATAAAAGCTGTTTTTAATGTTCTTAAATTATTAATTATAAGTTAAATTATAAGGGATCCTGAGATCAAAATGTTTGAGAACTGCTTTAGACAGTGATTGAGATTTATAAATTTATTATTCATAAGATTAATTAGAAACTGTCCCTGAAGAACTGTTTAGTACTTAGATGACATTTTGTAATTACTTAGAGAATTTAAACATGCTGCTTTCAATGTTGAGATCAAAGATGGAATAAAGGACTACAACAGATATGAAACCAGAAAGTTTATAGAAATTCAAATCACAAGAGCAAATTTCAGACAGCTGAAACTTCTGTGAAAGCTGGTCTACTCACCTGGGATGGCTTTCTGAGTTATTGTGGCTTTTAAATTTCTTTTGAATACTTTTCTTTTTTTTAACTATACAGTCTTATTTTTCCTCCTGCCCATTACCCACTATGCAATATTTTTCTAAATGTTTAATTTGTGAATGAAAATGACCATAAGTATGACTATAAATATTGATAACAACAACTTTCAGTTTCTGTTATATATTTATTAAATGTTTCTTCTTGAAATTTTTTTTCTTATATTCTTTCTTATATATTTTTTTCTTATAGTCTTTCTTGACTCTCGGCAGGAAAATTTGCTATAAAATGTCCAGAAAAAAACACATTTAAATTTTTATGCTAAATCTCTTCATCTCAAATATCTAACATTAACTGAGTTTCTATACTTTATTATTATGTTCAGATGTAGTTTTTTGCATTCATTTGAACAGGTACATATGATGTGCTTTGGTGCCCATATTTTGGCTTTAAGATAATTCCTGTCTTAGTGAAATTCTTTCCTTGGCATGACATTTGTGTGAACATTTTATTTATAGGGTCATCACTGTTTAAAATCTGTATATAATAATATACAGATTTAAAATCTGTATATAAGGTGTATACAGATAGTGGCCTTAAAGTTGGTTGGAGGAGTTGAAGAAGATTTTACATAGGTGATAGAGCTGGACTTGAGATTTGGAAGCTTCTTAGAAGTTTGCTTGTTGAAAACTTTACGGAGACAAACCCAAGTGCAGGAAATGAGTTGAGGCATTATAATAAAATATGACTTGCTTTGGAAAGCATAAATAATAATTCTGTGACATAAATAATAATTCTGGGATGAATGGTATGTGTTAGAACAGGACAGTGGTATAGGAATCAGATTATGAAAGGACCTTTCTGTCATGCAGAACATTTTGCACCTGACAGATGAGCAGACAGCCAGAGATACTTTCCAAGAATTTTGAGCAGGGATTGACTGTGAATCTACACGCTGGCATGTAGCACTGGTAGTACATGCCTGGTTGTCTCATAGTGAGTGCATCATGTACCAGTGGTAATGCATGCATACAAAGGTGTGCTTAATTAGCTTAATTCATTTAATATAAATCAGCCCTGTCTGGTAGAGGAAAATACAAATAGTAGAGCCATCTGATGGTGGAACATATGAAATACGTTCCCATCATGAACATGTTAGCAGATTATAAATAGTATTTTAGAAGATAATTGTTCTTGATATCAGTAGCAGGATAGAAGGACATCTGGTAGCTGAGAGTAGAGATGGAGTCAGGCAGACCATAGTGAGACTGCCTCAAGAGTTTTGACTAGAATTGATATCCACTCGGCTGTTGAATATTTGGTTTGTAACTTGGATAAGGTAGGTATTAGTATGCCAGGAAACTGAGGCAGTACCAAATAAAACAGGATGAGGCTATTAAAGGATTGTTAAGTAAATTTCATTGTATATAATTAAATGTATCTTTTATGTTCTTTTGTATTCTTTATATTCTTAAGTCATTAAAGAATTTTGCATGTGAGGTGTATCCTCCACAGGAAGTCATCTGTTGGCTACATACCCATTCCATTCATTTGTATTCCTATGTCCTTACCATATAGCTATCAAAATTTTCCCTTGAAAGTTTTATAGTTTATCATTATTACATTTCCAATATTTTGGTAACATTGAAGTTAAAATTAAACTTTGTATTGTGAAAAGTTAAAAATTTATAAAGGGCTTTCATCCAATTTTTATGTAATTGTATCTGCCAAGTTATTTTCTAGGTTAAAGAAAGTTACTCTAGATTTAAGAAGGTTTGTGAATTTTATCTTTGTTGAAATAACAGCTTGTTTAGAATAAAGGTGAATTTTACCAAAATTTTCTGTAAGGAAGAATTCTTTTGTTTATCTTTCTGTCCTCTAGTCTCCTAACTTGAATTTTATCCTTTTTTCACTAAAATGCTTCCACTGAGAAGGACGTAAACGTAAAAAGCACAAAAAACATTTTAAGAAACCTTTTAAAGGTCTTGATCGCTCAAAAGGTAGGTAAAGTAGTTTTTACGCCATGTGTTATTTATACACATTGCTACTTGATTTCTCACTTCAAAGGTAAAGTGAATGATAGATTACAAGAATGTTTTGAGGTGAAAATGCATATTAAGATGTAAACTAAATACAGAATAATACAAGGACACCAGAATAGGCTTTAATTTCCATTGAGTGAATTATCTATCTTTTTGATCATTGATTATAAAGTATGTGAGAACTTAACTCCAAGCTTGTATTTTTTTGTTTTTTGTAGATAAACCTAAAGAAGCCAAAAAGGATACATTTTTGGAAAAATTGGCAACTCAAGTAATTAAAAATGTACAAGTAAAAATTACAGACATTCACATTAAATATGAAGATGATGTAAGTAATTTTGCTTTATGTGGTTTAAGTTAGTAATTGTATATTTTATGATATTAAGTCTTGATTGGTCCCTATATGGGATTATCTGTACCCAATTTTAAATCCAGGAATAATTTTTTTTTGCCTAATTCATTGTCAATATCTTCTTTCCTGTTCTAGGCATTTTTCATTGGGCATTTATGTGTATAAGCATGTCATAAAACTGTCTTAAGTTCCTTCCTAAAGTTTATAGAAGAGATATTTGGATTGTCCTTTATTATGTATATTGACTTTTGTTTTATGTCTTAAGACATACTTTTGTAATGTTAAGGAAGTAATTTTCTTTTTTCACTGACAAAATAATTTAGTTTCAAGAGGTGATGAAATAACTAGTTATAATGGTAGTTGACACAGAGGTAATTAAAACATAAGTTACTTTACTTATGTTTGTTTACTTGACTGTTAATTCCATTCTTTGTATACTACATGGGCTTGAATTCAATACCCATAACCACTCATACACATGTGACAATACTAAAGCTTTAATGTTAGTTAAGTAAGAACTGTTTTTGTTGATTCATTTTAGTTAAAGTGTGGCATGTTTTAAACTTAGCATATACATTAGTTTGTTTTAAAATTTGAAGTACTGATAAGAAACCTTGAATTTTTTCATTTATACAGGAAATTGGAAATATTCCATTTCTTACAAAGTTGAATTCAGATTCTTTTTGGTTTTAATTTGTATTGTTTGGATTGAATTAAAATAGTAGTGATGCATATAGAATTTATTTTGTTTCTGATAATTTTCTTATGTATTTCAATACTCAGACATGTTTGTAATTTTTAAAAAACATCTCAGTCATATTGATTTTATCTATCTTTTTATGTATTCATTAAATTGTTTTGTTAATAAATGTCTATAAAACTAACTCATAAATACCCTTGTTTAAAACAAATTAAAAAATATGTCGAACATATGGATATTAAAAATCATTCTTAAACTTATAGTAAAGAAGAATGTCAGTTTGACACTAGGCTTTTTTATTGAGAAAGTTCAGCTAGAAAGACACATTGTTTCTCTTTAATAAAAATATAGAAATGTATATAAATAGCATCATTTGTGTTTAAATTGCTGTCAGTGACAACATATATTAAAATAATACAAAAAGAAAAAATTAAAAGGATCTAGGGATCCTTACTTGTATCATTTTCCTTTCATGTGATTACCTTAATTATCATATACAGAGGAATAGTGGAAAATACACAGTGTAAGAAGTGGGGGTAGGAAAGTATAATAATTTACTACAAAAATAGTCATTGGTTGAAAGCAATAGTTTGTAAGTATGCATTAACAACTGAGAAGTTGTTTTATTAAAGTTCCTTCTGTAATAGCTATAGTTTATTTTAATCTCTTTATAGCTATAAAAAGATCAGTATAGGAATAAAAAAAAGATTTTTTTCCAAAAATCACAGTATATCTGATAGTAAAAACAAAGCTTACAAAACTATTTTTTGCTTTTTATCTACACTGCAGCATGCATTTTTTGTATTGTAGAAAGGGTATATATGTGCCTGAATGCTGGAGTTTTTATAGCATGATTTAAAATGTTAAGTTTTTTTCTTTTACCTAGTTTCCCTGGTTTCTGATGTATCTGAAAATTCTGTATGACTTTTGGACATCTGTAAGATGTTTAAAACAGTGACATTGTACATATTGTGGTAGAGTTGAGGTACTGTGTAGAATAACTTATCATAGACTGGAAATAGAATAAAAGTTTAATATTGACTGATTTTGCATTAAGGAATTGAGGACACTGAATCTTTATTTCCTAATGAAGTATTTTTTGAAGTGTCTAGGAAATTTAAGGCTTAAAAAGAGTTTGTATTTCTAAGAGTAAAAATCATAAGTGTTCTAAAAATAGTTTAGTGACAATGTGATTATCTATAATGCCCTGTTACATTTTTCATGAGGTTTATCTTTAATGCCATGTATAAAGAGGCTGAATCTGTTTAGGTATAGTTAGCATCTTCTCACTTACAGTAAGAGGAGTGATTTTGGTAAAGTATCATTAGTGTTGTGTCTACATAAGAATAATTCTAGTCATGTTATTGCCTTTCTTTTTCACAAAGCCATCTGGTTATGTTTCTTGCTTGTAAACTCAGTACCCTGTGTTGCTGTTGTAAACAGTGGAATATGATTCACCCTCACCATCAGCATATTTTAATGTCAGCTTTTTTTCTTTGATAGGTAACTGATCCAATGCAACCGCTTTCATTTGGTGTCACTCTGGGAGAATTTAGTCTTTTGGTAATGTTGGCCCCTTTCAAAACTTATATGTATAGCAGTATTTCCAAGTCATGGCAGGAGTTATCTAAAATTAACTATTGCAACAAATAGTTATTTATCAAATTCAAATATTTTGAAAGAATTACAAGTTATGTTTTAAATATGTGAGAAAGTAGAAGATAAATTTTTATAGTTATGTGTCTCTCTTCTATGTACTCTTGTTATAGGTAAATAGAATTTCCAAATAACTTATACATATATATTTGTTTACATGCACCTATATGTGAACTGTATTGAGATGTATGTGTGGTAGTTTATTTTGATTAAGTATCTTATAGTGCTGTTTTGTTTTCTTTAAAAAGACTTTAAGTTAGAGAGTATGTATATCCAGGTTGGGCATTTCCCTCCTATTTAGACTATTACAGAGTAGGAAATATTAGTGCTAAGGAAAGTGGACAATAAGTCATACCATGCATGTGTTTGCTTTATGATTATTTATATGGAGAGGGCTTAAGTAGGGAGAGAAGGGGAAGAAAAATGATTGAATGGATTGCCAGAAATAGACAAAGGACATGGTTACATGGAGACTTAACAATGATATATGTCTCTAGAGAAGTAGAGATCTACATTGAATTGAAGACCAAGTAGACACAAAAAGTAAAAGATACGGAAAAACAAAGAAAAGGGGTAAAGGAAGTGAGTGTATAATATACTTTTTATACTCTGCTTGTTTTCAAATTTGAAGTAGCTTTTGTTAAAAAAGAAATATATGATAACAGCTGTAAAGAAGCCAGTACTTGTGTTCTGAAAGTTAGAGAAATCATTGTTTCAAAGCAATAAAAACAAAATACTCCTGTACCTCTTTGTCTGGTAACAGGCAAACTAGTGCACAGGAATGGTACTTAGGTTCCTTCAGGTGTGTGTTGTTTGATCTTTGTTTTTGCTTAGATACTTCATATTGTTTGGTTTCTGTCTTTATTATTATCTATTCCCTATATCTGCCTGGCAGTTGCTACTCAGATCTTAACGTGTGTGAGAGATACTACCTTTGTATTTTTCATTTGTTATATGTCTCTCTTAAAATTTATCATTCCCTCTTTCATGCACACCATTTTTATATTTTATCAAATCACCTGTATCATATTATTGTATTGGTTGCCATGTTATCTCTAACCTACACTTCATTCATTCACTAGTAGTATATAGAACTGTTTAGTGCTTTTATGATGATTAAATGAGACAGATGGTTAAAGAATTGTGTCCTTAATCCTTCTCTGCTTCTATGACTGCTTTGACTATTATGACAATAACAGAAACCTGTTTCTGTATGCATAGCATTCCTTACTTTTATCTCTTCAATTAAAATCTAACTCTTTTCCTCATATTTATGCCATTTTACTTAAAAGTCAGAACTCCAAAACTGAAACATGACACTGCTCTTGTAGGGATTATCCTTGCAACCCTAATAACTGAGTTTGTCCTTAAAATATACTTGTACAGGGTGTTTCCTGTATTTTGATATTCTTTATCTAGAGCTAAAATCTCAAGGGTAAAATGCTGGATGTCAACACTGGGGACCCTGAACTCCACCATTGCTGTTGAGAACAGTGTGAAAACAGTTTCTGAAGACATTTGTGATATGTTTTTTTTCTCCCTTGGTTTAAAATTTAGACCTAGTTTTGAGATAGTTACATGGGATGTTAGTAAAAGTAAGGTCTACTGTGTATAATAATAAAAAAAAATTGGCCATTATTTCCTCTGAGGAAGATAAGAGTATTGACAAATCTCCAGGGCCTTCTCACAAAGTGTAAAATTTTGAATATAATATATTATTAATAACATTTTACTTATACAAATTTAAGCTAAGGAAGACTAGATCTGATTTAGCTAGTTCTGATTTGTTTACTTGATTGGTTTTGATTGGCCCTTTGTGTTTTTTCTTTATATTCCACATATCAGTGATACTTGGTTTTCTCCTTCTTACTTATTTTGCTTGTATTATCCCTTCCAACTCCATTCATGCTGTCACAGATGGCAAGAGTTCATCTTATTATCACTGAATAATGTTTCATGTGTATATATATCATAGCTTCTCAACCTCTCTTCTGTCCTTCAGCACTTAAGTTATTCCTGTAACTTGACTATTGTAGATTGTTTTGCAGTGTTATAAGAGTGGGCATGTCACTTCAAATTAGTGTTTTTGCATTTTTTTTTTTTGTACTTAGGACTTGCATTGCTGGACCATATGATTGACCTATTTTTAATATATGAAGAAACCTCCGTACTGTTTCCCATTAAAAACTGTATAGTTAAACAGACACACCAGTTGGCTAATGGATTAGAATTGAGAGTCCAGAAGTAACCCACATATATATGACAGTTAGTCTAATGATAAAGGAATCAAGACTATACATTGTAGTAGAGAACATCTCTTAAGCAGGTTGTGTTGGGAAAACTGGACCATCACATACAAAGAATGAAATTAGATTACCATCTAAAACCTTAATAAAAATTAATACAAAATTGAATAAAGAGATAGATATAAGACCCCAAGCCATTGTACATTGGTTTGAACAGTGCCTTGAAGAAAACACAGGCAAAGCACTCCATGACACTGATTTCAGTGATGTCTTTATGAACTTGTTTCCAGTGGTAAAATGAGAAAGTATAAACAAATGGGACTACACCAAACTAAAAAGTGTTTGCATGGCAAAACAAACTGCCATTAAAACAAAAAGGTACCTGACTCAATGGGAGAAAATATTTGTACCATCATTTATCCGTCAAGAGGGTGATATCCAAGATACAATACAGATGGCTTGCAAGCACATTTAAAAAATACTTATCATTACTTATCAGAAAAAACATAAATCATTACTGCTAGGAGATGCCATCTCATATTTGTGAGAATGGCCTCTATCAAAAAGCCCAGAAACAAAGTGGAGAATGGCCTCTATCAAAAAGCCCAGAAACAAAGTGGTTAGCAGGGATGTGCTGAAAAGCTGCCGTGGTGGGGTTAAAATCTAACTCTCACATCTAAGACAATCGCCTACCTCTGATCTTGATCCCCTTCTCCCCTATATTCTCCAGCATTTTATTTCCTCTTTCCCATCTCTCTTTTCTGCCTTCTTTCCACTTGTTTCTGTCTTTCGTAAATCTTCAACTCCCCTCTTTCTTCATCTCTCCATTTTGGTAAACATTTAAAGATATTTTATTCTCTTCTTTACAAAAAATTTAAAAGCCTCTTCTTAATCTCCCATTTCACTGAGGCCTCATTTAAAGATGGCTTTTCTTTTTTCTTACTTATTAAACCTTTTAAAATAATCTTTTAACCTTTGCTGTTTTATTTCATTGCTTCCTGCTCATTTCCTTACCACCCTGACTACCATTCTATGAAACTGTTGTTAACAAATTAGTCAGTACTCTGGCTGCTTACGGGTTTAGTTTTTCTCAGGGTAGTATTCAGCATTTTTGACCATCTTAACTTCATAGAAACATGATTGCTGATTTCTTCCTGCTTTGCAATACTTAATTGATCTTTTAAAGAATGTAGACCCTCTTAAACAGTTCATAGCTTAGTTTTCAGTTTTTATTCATATCTAGTTCCTTCCACAGTTCAGACATGTCATTGTTCATTAATTTGGCACTAGTTAACATTAGTTAACTGTCTTCTTAACTTACTTTGATATGGATAACAAATATTAAAGTACTGTTTTGTGACAGTTTTTCTCTTTTTTTCCCTTTAGACTACAAATGAATGCTGGACTCCATGCATATTAAATGAAACAGAAAAAATTATATACAAGGTATTAGACTAGATTGAAAAATTCTTGTTAGTATTTTTTTCTTAAAACTTTCCCTGTTCCCTGCCCTCTTGAGAAAACCTTGATGGAGCAGAATATGCAATTGGAATGTGAGTTAAAAGAGTCTACAGTCTAGTTTTGGCTCTGATTCTTACTACATGATCTTCTGTAATCACTTGTCTATTTTGAGGTTTAGGATCTTCAACTCACAGGTTAAAAAAAACTGGATAAAGTTTCTCAGGTTGTATTTTATGGAGTATAAGATAGGCAGTTTAGAGTGGTAGAAAATATATTCTCTGTTCAAATAAGATTACAAACTAAAGTACTAGCTCTACACAGTTAGGTATGTTTCATTATATTTTAAACTACAGAACTTCACAGTAATTTAACTATGCCAATAAACATATTGACCTTTCAAGAGAGCTATATTTATTTATAGACTCCTTTTTCCTTACCCTTCCCTTGAAATAATCATTCATATCTGTTGAAGGGATCATGTCTTTCTTATTCAGCAAAACATTTACAGGATTTGTTCAATACTAAATTATCAGTAAGTATTTAATAATTGAATGAGTAAGTCCTTTGGAAATAGTGTTCCTGAAAGCATGATTTAGCACATGCTAAATTAATAATAATGTCTGTGAAAAGCATGAATATATTCCCCCTCCCCCCACTTTTGCACTATTTCTTTTCTTTGAAAGTTCAAAATAGTGTTTGGATAGTTTTGTTGGAGTCAATCTAAGCGTATGGATGCATAATTTTAATGTGTTAATTGCCTGACCTCTTCTATTTTTTTTTTATAGCTTATACGGCTTGATAGTCTTAGTGCCTACTGGAATGTAAACTGCTGCATGTCTTACCAGGGATCAAGGGAACAGATATTGGTAATTTCACTTTATACCTGCAAGACAATGCTCCCTACATTTATTTAACATATGAAGTTCTTAATGAGGACAGGATATCAATCATTTGTTTAAGTTGTGTCTAGCTAAATCAGAGTTGTGAAACAGTATTTGAAATACATTCTGTGTCTTTTTAAAAGTAGTTTTGTTTTTGAAGATCTTTGATATCATTCCCTTGGATCATAGCTAGTTAACTAACATAAAACTATGCTTAGGATTTTTTTCTATTCTCCTATGGACATTGTATTTTATGGTTGTGTTTCATATGAGAATGATTGTTTGATGAATTTTGTAAAGAAAGATGATATATTTCAGACCCAAAAATTATACCTCCACAAATGCTTGAAGATGATTTCCTGAATAGTGAAAGATCAGTTTAAAATTCTGTGGGGTCAATGAATGTTAATCATGTTTACTCATTTAGACAGAAAGGAAGAACAATTGAATTTTTTGAATGGAATTAATTCCAAGATTCTGTCATACTTTGTAGAAAGCTATTGAGACAAATAATCTGCCTTTGGCTAAAAAGTGAAATCTGCTGCATGCGTGTGTGTGTGTGTGTGTGTGTGTACACAAAGATATGTATGTGTATATAAATTAGAGGTGAAATACAGTATTATAATTCTATTTCTAGATATTTAAATCCAAAAAATTATTTATCTCAGTATTTTATTCTAAAGAAGTAATACTCAAAGATAATGCTAAGTGTGTTCTTATTGGTAACTAGTTATTATAGAGGGGACCAAAGATTAGAGATCCTGGTTTAATAGTCAAGTTTGCTTGTTTATTTTTTTTTTGCATTTGTGACTGAATATTTGTGTTTTCTTTTTCATTCTTATATAATTCATATTCTTTGTTTAGGATCAACTGAAAAGTGAAATACTTAAAAGTAGCAATGTATCACCAATCCATCAGTATAGTAAGTAACGGTAAAAAATTACTATAGGAATTATGGAATTAAATGTTTTAATATGGTATAGATAAACTTACTGTCAAAGAGAAAATACTAATTTTATACCTTTGATTTATGATAAAGTATATTTGGATTATGTGACTGTATTTACCCTAAAATTTTATCCTCTATGTTTTCTTTTTACTTTGTTTTTATCGTCTTTATTTTAGGAGTTAGGCTTTCTTTCTTTCCTTCTTTTTTTAACAACTAAACTTCCAAGATCTAGTATTCAGGTTAACCCTCACCAGTCCCTATTGCACTATTAAGACTTAATTCAGCACTAGAAACTTTATAAGTGTACTTTTCTATTTCTTGGAGCCTTATCTTTATTTTTTATTAAATAGATCTCTGACATAATTGCTATATCTGCTTTCACTGTTTCCATTCCATTCTTAAAAAACTATTGGTTTGTCTTTATTTAATATATCTCTTTATGTTTTTTTCTCTGCTTTAATGTCCATGTTCTTCCATATTCCATGTTCTTCTGATTCATTTATGTTTTTTTTCATAGTCTTTAGCTAACGTTGACATTTTCTCTTTATGTTCATAGTCCCCTCTATTTAACAATGACAGGGTTTTCAGATGTTGCTAATTTGTGGAAGCTCCAAAAATGTTTTTAATTTAATTGGTGAAAGAAATGAAATTTAGTTTTATTTCAGAAATAGTTCAGAAAAATGTGCAACTTCATTTTTAGGCATTTTCTACTTATACATAGTCTCTAAATAAGTTAAATTTTTATGTAATCTAATACAAATTAGAAATACTATAGGATTGCATATTATATTATTTTCACACTCTTCACAAAATTCATCTTATTACTTTCCCTTATCAGTTCTCTAATACATCTTTTCATGCTAACTCTAAGATTGTTTTCTTTGGTTGATTTTAAGTTATATAGGTAATGGTCATTTTCAGAATCGTGTATTAGCAATTTCTTTTCTGAGTAATCTGAATTTCATTTATTATTATGTTTCTAAATTCTGCCAGTGGTTAAATAGAAGTCAATGTGATTTTGTTTTCTCTCATATACTATTTTTAATGAATAATGAAATCATTAAATGTCTTGTATAAAGAAGAATAGCCCAATTTCACAAAGAGTATAGCTAGAGTAGATTTGTTTGTATTTTGTACAGTTCTCATTTAGAAGTGTAAGATTCTAATTTCCTTCCTGGAGATTCTACTTTAACCACTGAGATTGACAATTGGCATAATACAGACTACCAGATGCATAAATATTTTTTGGTAGTGAGTTTTCCTCTACATTTTTCTGCATATTTTAAATTGTATTTCTTTGCTTTCAGAATAATAGTATTCTTATAATTACTTACAGTTGTTCATATGAAAGTGCATATAAACATATTTTATGTCTTTTCATGTGATAAAAGTTTTTCAGCCAATTTCAGCCTCTGCAAAACTCTACATGAATCCTTATGCAGAAACAGAACTCAAAACACCTAAGCTTGATTGGAACATAGAAGTACAAAATATTGCCATTGAATTGACCAAACCTCAGGTAAGATTTTGTTGCCTACTTCTAGCTTTGAGTAGCTTTGAATTCTGGCTGCTTTTGTCCTTTGTGATAATCCTTCTCCAGTGTTCTGGAAGTTCTTGTGATTTGTTAGGCTAAGACTTGACTCCTAAAAACACACCCCAAATAAATAATTTTTATTGTACTTAAAAATATTTTAAAATCTACTTTTTAACAAAATGAATTTCAAATTTAAGAAATAGTTTCTTCGTTTTATCTAAGCTTCCTTATTAGTAGAGACTCTTGCCCAATGGTAGTAAATGGTATTATTCCCATTTACTTCTCATTTTGTGGTGAAGAATAATGTATTTTTCCTTCCTTAGTTTTTAATAACAGACAGTCAACAGTTACTTATTTTTCAGATCAGCTGTTTTTGCAGCTTTTTGCCTTCATTTGTTTCTCAACTTGGTAATATGTACAGGGAATTTGGAGAACAGACCTAGAGAGCCGAAAGGGAAAGGAGGAGGATTTAACCAAATGGGGTTTTAGTCTAAGGCAGTACAGTAAAAACATAATGCAAGTTGTGCATGTTACATTAAAATTTCCAGTAGTCATATTAACAAAAGAAAAAGAAAAGATAAAATTAATGGTTAGAATTAGTAATATCTTATTTAATCTATCATATCCACAATTGTTATTTTAGCATCTAGATAACATAGAAATTTTAGATATTTTACTTTATTTTCTCATTCCTAAAGTGTTTGAGATCTAAGATATATCTTACACTTACATTTAAGTTCAGAACAATCCCTATTTTAAGTGCTGAATAACTACATGGTAGCCTTAAATAGAATTGCTTTATGAAATACATACAGGAAGACATCAATTTGCTCTACTTTATCAACAGTCATGTTACTTGTGTATCTATGTGTTTCCTTCCAGTTGAGCTATTCATCAGATAATCAAAGGTACTGTGTTGGTAATTAGATGGGTGATTAAATAGCTCTAGTCTGCTTCAGTTTATAATAATTTCTGGAGTAGTTTGGAGATAACTACTGCAGAAACAATGTTTCAGATAAAAATACAGTTTTAGAAACATCAGTAGTTGTAGGAAGCATGATTCATTGTTTCTAACATACTCATTTATTTCATATGTCTGAATATAGAATGTATATTATTAGTGATGTGATAGTTTAATCAGAAGTACTATTTACTTTTATAGTGAAACTTAAAAATTATATCACAATTTACAAAATTTGTTATTTTAAATTTGATGAAATGTTGTATTGTGTTACCATACACCTATGATATTTATCATTAGGGAATTTGAAGTTTTACTGGAATGAAAATATGGTAAAATTTGGTGTTTATTCATATGTGCAGTGTAATAAGTGCAATTTATTCTTGTTTTAATAGTACTTAAGTATGATTGACCTTTTGGAGTCAGTGGATTATATGGTTAGGAATGCCCCTTACAGGAAATATAAACCTTATCTACCAGTTCATACCAATAGTCGACAATGGTAAGTTAGAATTTTTTTAAATAGAAAAATACTTTATAGTTGGGGGAGGCTCTCATAAGAGACATTAAAATTTGTATAATGAAGCCACTTATTTAAAATAGATAAAATCTTTTGTATATCTTTGTTGTTTTTTCATAAACCCTTTTTTTGTATTCATGCTTCTAGATTATCAAATTCTTAATCTAGCATTCAAGACCTTAAACAATTTTTTGGTCTCATTACCCTTTGGACACTCGATTGAACCAACTGTTGTAATCATATTGAAATACCAGTAATTTCACATAACATCATTTTGTGCCTTTGTGATTTTCGCATGACATACTCTCTTCCTGAAGGGGTTTCCTTAAGTTGTACAATGCTTAAGTGAGATAATTATACTGGGGAATTTAAATTTTATTGCTGAGTAGTTAGAGGAAAACCACTGCTAAGTGGAACAAAAAATGTACAAAAGTTACTTGTAAAAAGGAGTTTTCCTGTCTTTCAATTGAATTGTATATTACAAAATTTTGATTTGCAGGTGGAAATATGCAATTGATTCTATTCTTGAAGTTCATATAAGAAGATATACACAGATGTGGTCATGGAGCAACATAAGAAAACATAGGCAGTTGCTTAAGAATTATAAAAATGCCTATAAAAACAAGCTAACCCAGACTAAAGTCTCAGAAGAAATACAGAAACAAATTCAGGTCTATTTTGCATGTTATTAGTTAAAGCTATTATTTGTTAAATCATCCTATAATGTTGATTCTTCCACACTGAATTTAAATTAAAATTTCCCTTTTGAAAGAACAGAATGATCTCTTTTTTCAAGAGAATTTTATGGGAAATGGCGGAGTAATTTTTCTGAGATAATTTTCCTATTAATACGTTATGGCAGGGATGTATTTCATAGTTCCGTTGTTGGATGATTTTATTATTTGTATTTTTCTTCACTGGATGGGGCTGATTTATATTATATGAATTGCATTAATGAAGCTCACCAGTGTATGCACATCCCACTGGTGGTACATGCCTGAGTAAATGAGTCAAACTTTTTTACCTCATCTTAACATCAAATAAAATAAAGTTACTCTGTATTGTTTGGATATAGGTGTTTGGTTCTTATGATAATGTTTAGGAAATCACTCAAAACTGTTCAAATATATGTTTATGTTTAGCTAATGTATCTTATTTGCCTTGTCAATGACTTTATTAAGAGTTTAAAATATTATTTGTAATAAGTATGAAAAAGACAGAAACCAAATGATTTGACTAATATATAGGACATAGTGAAAAAATAAACAAAAACCTTGAGGAAAAGTCAAAGCAAGCTAAGCACCAAACTGAAGCATGCAACTTTGGGCAGGAGGGAAAGGGTGGGGAATAGGGGGGGGGGAAATCCCTGGGATTACAATGATGTGAAATTTATATATAAATAAATTAGAGAAAAAATATTGTTTGTAATAAGTAGCTGTAATCCTCTGTAAGAAAGAATTCTTAACACCTGTTTGAAATATAAAATCCTCTTAGTAAGTAGATGATTTACTTAATAGCTGACATAGATTCCATAATTGTTTCTGCCACAATAATAATTTCTATTATATGGAAATATATAAAAACCAGTAAAATTATAAATTAGCAGATGTATCAAGTTTCCCTGCATTTCAATCTGGTAGTCTCATATATAATTGTAAACAGTATTTGACTAATTGGTTTGTGACAATTGCAGCAAATTTTATATAGAACATCTGACACATAGGGCACCCTATACATGGTAAACTTTTATGTATTTTTATGTAAATTTCCCATATCAGTTTCTCCTTTAGCGTACTTGATTTGTAGAATTTTGCATTCTTAAATTCTTCTTAATTTGTTTTTAGTACAATAATTGTAATAATAGACCAGAGAGCTAGAAATGAGAACCTTAAGGATAATATAAAAAAAAATATTCTTATTTCTATTTGAATATATGACTGTATGTTATAATAGTCTCATTTGCAATTCTTATTTAATAATGTATTTAATGAGAATTCATTTTGTTGGAAAACTTATTACCTTTCATGCAAAAATGAAAACAATGGAAAACTTTAATGCATATTCATGCTTATACTGTCATTAGATTACAAGTACTGTTTATGTAGATAAGCCTAGAAACTGAAGAAAAAAATATTTTCCTAAATCTAACAGCCATCTTTTTTCATTGCAAATTCCTCTTTGTCTTGTAGGACTTTGAGAAGACTCTAGATGTTTTTAACATCATTTTAGCAAGGCAACAAGCACAAGTTGAGGTAATCATTTTTATTTACTGATTTTTTCTTTAATTCCAAACATGTTAATACTACCCCTGTAAACCTAGGATCAAGAAATTTAAGTTTCATGAAAGATTGTTAGATTTAGTCAAGTGAGAAGTAGTAAGTATTCTAATATATAAAGAATATTTTAATTATTTTTGAATGAAACTTAAGAAAAAGAACTAATTGGATGTGGTGGAAAAGAAGCATGGATGTAGAAGAAGAAAAGAAAAGTCACTTAAATTAATTGAAACCTTTTTTTTGTTCATTGTAATAGAAAATCTACAGGGCCCATAGAATATAAAATAAAAGCAGATTGACTGACTGTGGACTCTCAGTTGGACAGGGAAGAAAGTGAAAGCACCCAAGGGATCACTAGGCAAAATTAAAGAAAGAGTTGTTATTATCTCTTCAAATTAGATATTTCATATATTGAAAAAATGTTTTTTTGGTCCCAATAAATGATATTTTACTTTGAAGTAATTATAGATTCATGGGAAGTTATGAAGTTAGTTAACAGTGTCCCTTGTACTGAATTTTCCGCAATGATTACCTTTGATTTAATTATTATAAAAGCAAAACCAAGAATTTGATACAGTGCTGTATATGTTTAGTTCTGTTTCAACTCGTATTTGTAAATATGTTTTCAAATGGTAATTTTCAACATAGGGAAGTTTTTTTCCTATATTTGATATTGTCTTTATTCTTCATAGCTTTTTTACTGTTTGATATTAATACTATGATTTTTGTGCCTTTTAAATTTATTTTCTTTTGTCTTTTAAAGTTATTCAGTTTATTTAGAAATTTTTAACATATCAATTGAACCTTTACCAAGATGTCAGTGCTAATAGTGGCTTCATGAGTTTTTCAGTGTTTATCGTTAGAGAATTAAGTAGAGATTGGGGGGGAGGAAATTAAATATTGGGGTTTATAACTACATTATCTTAATATCTCTTGACTACATATACTTTTAAAACTCCTTCATGATTAAATTATTTCGCAAATTAAAAATCTTTGTTCTTAAAATTTAAAGAGGTAATTATCTCATAAAAATTTTATGGGGCTTTAAAAATTTTAATAGAGATTTTTCTTGGAAAATATCAATTTAGTTATGAAGATTTTGTTAATACTCAAATGCTATGTAGCTTTCTGTATTTTAGGCATTTATTTAATATTCAAATATTTTCCCTTATTACTCTTTAACATGCACCCAAATATATTATTTTTCTAAGTCTGAAACATTGTGGCTTTATTTTCTTACTTTTTTTTAACGTTAGGACAGTATTTGATTTCTCCTGTCAGTATGGTCCCCATAGTTGTCCCACCACTATAGCAACTGTGATCCATAACCACAGTCCCTTTTAAGGACTTTCAAAGAACAGTTCATAAGTCTACATAGTTACATAGTTGTTAAGTCTAGTATCTGAGAGATTTAAATTTACAGTCTCTGGTTGCATTTTCCCTAAAAATGAGTTGTTGGTAGATTTTTTTTAAGTCCAAATGATATGTCTTTAATTGGGTGTCTTTCCCAGTTACTGACTTTTATCTACCTGTGAAACTGTGTTGAAGTGGTTAAACTCCTAGCTTCATGATTGTTGTTGAGGAGTCTTTTGGTCATTACAGTGGTTCTGAATCCTGACTGCATATTAGAATCTCCTGGGGGATTAAAACAAAACTGAAGTTTATTCCTTCGACACTTGATTTAATTGGCATGTTGTGGGTATTGTGTATTTTTGTTTTGTTTCATAGTTTTGTTTTATAGGCTTCTTGAAAGTTCAGTGCAGTTAGGGCTAAATACCACTGAGCTATGTTATCCATAGCAACTGATTTGTCATTTACTTTCTTTAAAAAAAATACTATATTATTTTATGTGTTTTAATTAAATTCACTTAGTTTGAAAATTTAAACAGGGCCTGAGTGTGTTTGGCTTGTGACAAAGTTTATGTTTTCTTCATGCTTAATCTTTAGTTTCCAATCCTAACCAAGTTTTCTCTTAAAAAATCTATAATGTAGAAATTTAGCTTTTCCATCAAGCCTTTTCTTTTTCTTGAAAGGTATGATTTCACAGGTGGCATAATTTCTTTATCCTAAATATTTCTGTCTTCTGTTGAACTATGTAGCATAATTTCACAAGTGGCATAGTTTATCCTAAAGATTTGTGTCTTCTATTGAACTATGTAGCCTGTATCTAGTAACTAATACATTTGACATTTTTTGACACTTTAAAATTTTTCTTCCTTTTGTTTTGTTTCTTATTCTGAGTGCCTCTCCTGTTTAACATTTCAACCCTTACATCATCTGTAATTATAGGAAACAATGGAGTTAGTTTTGTTGAAAAAAATAAGTGAAAACTAATGATATATAGCAGACACGGGTTAAAATCATTGTGCCTAAATAACTCTGAAGTGAACTCAGAAATATTGGTGGCTAATAATTGATTTGCTTTTGCTGAAGTTATGTAGTAACAAAAATTGTAAAATAGAAAGTAACATTAGATATGTGACATGGCCTGGTGATAGTGATAGGAAGTGTAACTAAATCATATCACTAGATATGAATGAAAAGGGTAACCTCACATTTTCTTGATGTAGTCTGCTGTGTAAATTTAATTTGAGGAAGATACTATCTTCAACTTATGTCAGGATATTGAGGCATAGCTAGGTTAAATAAATTATCTAAATTCTACTTATGAGAAATAAAAAAAACCACTGTAATCTTTTATTCCAAGAGAATAAGTTAATGTTTTCCCATTTCAAATGCAAATTATTCAGATAGATACATATCTCATCTATTATATTTCTGATTGCTGAATATGGGTTGGTAAGTTTGACAAAACATAGTTTCGATTTCTGAGTAATCTGGGCCTTTTGTAGTTTTGTGGGCAGATGAAGACCAACCTATTTCTTATGTATACCTATTTTATTTAATGTCTAGTTGCTAAAGAGAATTTACTTAACTTAGTTTAAATTGAATTATCATTTGTTAAACCAAGTCTATTATTGAATTCAACTCTTAACTTTTGGATTATTTAATTTTTTGTTACACATGGAGGATTATTATATGCTATCAATTTTTCTGCTATTAAAGATATTTTTAATTTTAATTAATGTAGGAAAATTATTAATGTTTACTTCAGGGAATGAGCATATGAGTCTAATAACTTACCCACTTTCATTGTTTATCCTGGTATTTTCTTCTTTTTGGTTATTCATCTACATTTTGTGGAAAAATGGGCAAAACAAGTAGTAGCAGAAAATCAAGCTAGGATTTTTGAGAGAAGAGGATGACCTAAGGTTCAAGAATTTTCTGTTTTTATTTCTATCCCTTCTCCCGTTATTTTCATATTTAACAAGTCAGCAATGTATAAGAATTTTGAAATATTTTTAAACATACTTTTAATGTGGAAGCATATTTCTTTCAGGAAACTTTTCACTTAATACAGCTATAAAATTCAAGTCTTTAACTTGTAAATTTGTTGGATATATTGTTCTGAAAAATTTCTCTTGAAATGTTTAGTATATTCCTGAAAAAAAATGCAGAATTGTTAGAATTCTAAGTGTGTACTTCTCTTTTTCTTTTTGACTTATTTCTGCTAATATGAGTCTTTCTAGTTCCATCCAGGTTGCTGCAAATGACATGTGTTTGTCCTCCTTGATGGATGCATAGTATTCCATCATGTATATGTACCACATTTTTTTTTTAACCAATCATCTGTTTGGGGGCATTTGGTTTGTTTCCAATTCTTTGCAACTGTAAACAGGGCTGCAGTGAACATGCGTGTACATGTGTACTTTTGAATTAATGTCTTCATGTCCTCTGGGTAGATTCCTAGTAGTGGGATTGCTGGGTCGAATGGTAAGTCCACTTTCAATTGTTTGAGGGTCCTCCACACGGTCTTCCATAGTGGCTGGACCAGTTTGCACTCCCACCAGCAGTGTGAAAGAGTTCCTTTTTCTGCACATCTGCCAACATTTGTTATTGTCTTTTATTTATGTGGGCCATTCTTACTGGTGTAAGATGGTATCTCAGTGTGGTTTTAATTTGCATTTCCCTGATTATTAGTGAGGTGGAGCATTTTTTCTTATGTCTATTAGCCATCTATATTCCTCTTTGGTGAAGTGTCTTTTTAGTTCTTCTTCCCATTTTTTGATTGGGTTTTTTGCTTTGTTTTTGTTGCGCTGTAGGAGCTCTTTGTGGATCTTTGTTATCAGACCCTTGTCACTTGTCTGCAGGGCAAAAATTTTCTCCCAGTTGGTTGGGTTTCTTTTTGTTTTGTTTATTGTCTCTTTTGCTGAACAGAAACATTTTAGTTTTATATAGTTCCAGCTGTTTATATTTTCCTTCATTTTTTTGCCAGCCATATTTGTTTCCCCAAATGGATTTCTGAGGTGAAATTCATGAAGGGTTTTGCTCAGGTTTTCTTCTATGTATTTTATTGTTGCAGGTCTCACTTCCAGATCCTTTATCCATTTTGAGTTAATTTTTGTACAGGGTGTGAGGGTGTTATCCTGGTCCATTTTTTTACAAGTTTTGATCCAGTTTTCCCAGCACCATTTACTGAAGAGGCTATCCTTGTTTCAGGGTATGTTTTTTGCCCCTTTGAAAAAGATTAATTGACTGTATATGTGTGGTTTTATTTCTGGATATTCAATTCTGACCCATTGGTCTGTTTGTCTGTTTTTGTACCAGTACCATGCTGTTTTAAGTATTATGGCTTTGTAGTACAGTTTGAAGTCTGGAATATTAATACCTCCATTCTCTCTTCTGTTTGTCAATAGGGTTTTGGCTATTCGGGGTCTTTTGTTGTTCCATATGAATTTCAGTAATTTTTGTTCTATCTCTTTAAAATATGTCATTGGGATCTTTATTGGAATTGCATTGAATCTGTAGATGGCCTTTGGTAGTATAGCCATTTTGATAATGTTGATTTTTCTGATCCATGTACAGGGAATGTCTTTCCATTTTTTTACATCATCTTCTATTTCTTTTAAGAATGTTGTATAGTTTTCTTTGTATAGGTCTTTTACATCTTTTGTTAGGTTAATTCCCAAGTGTTTGATTTTCTTTGGTGCAATGGTAAATGGGGTGTTTTTTCTAATTTGTTCTTCTTCTGAATGATTCTTTGCATATATGAATGCTGTTGATTTTGTATCCAGCTACCTTACCAAGTTGGTTTATTATTTCAATCAGTTTTATGGTCTCACTTATATGATGGATATAGGGAAAAACAAACAAACAAATAAGAAAAATGAAAACAACCAATGGGACCGAACCATGGAGTGAGAGAGGAGGTGGGGGAAGAAGGTGGGGGAGGTGAAGAGCACAAAAGATCAGGATAGTTAACAAATGTTAGTGAAGTGGGAAAGC
>PVHY01010379.1:0-52190 GCA_004024945.1 Uropsilus gracilis
GGAGGGAGGGAGGGTCCCAAATATTATATGACCTAAAGTAGCCTATGCCAAATAGCAAGATTTAGAGCATAGACTGCAACTCAGGACTGATCCAAGACCCATGCTAATAACCATTAAACTCCTTAACTTGCTAAAGAATTGGTAGGTTTTAACCAAACCTAGTATATTACTAAAGGGTAACATGCAACACAGATATCTGTGTTATATTTGTGATATAACCAGTCACTGTGCTTACTTAAAGGTCTTACAGAGAACACATTCACATGAAATCCATTAAAAAATAGATTTCAATGAAATCTGGCCTACTTACAGATTTGGGGTATGATTTTGTTTGTCTGAAGTCTTTTACAAGAATAGGCTCATCGTTGAGATATACCTTAACATGAGCTTCTTGAGTCTATTAAATTCTTCGCTTTTACATCTTCCACTAAGTCTCTGAGAACACCACATTTCAGAGTAAGAATGATGCCATGAAAGAAAGAGAATCCACCATTCAAGGAACTCCTAGCTCATAGTGAAGCATTTCCTTGGTCCATTTTCCTTGGTCCATTACGGAAAAAAAATCACTACTAATAGTCTTTTTTCTGCTTTTGAAAATTACAATAGTTCTTCACTTCTATTCTTGACATGGAATTATGATTCCAAAAATAAGACTCTTTTTTTGTCCCAGTATGTTTTCTAAATACTGACATATCTGGGAAATGATCAGGTAAATAGTTCATGACTAAGACAATAAGCATCATAATTCATTAAATTAGGCAAATGATTCATATCTAAAACTACGTGGCTATAAAGACATCCTTGCATTACATGAATCAGAAAAGCTACTACCTATACCAATGGCCAGATGAGAAACCTCTAGAAAGATGGTTCCCTAATGTCAGACATTATTTTAAACTTCTACATGTGCAACAAAGCATCTCAACTATCCAGATGAGTCAAATATACCAAAACTCAAGTCACTGGTAAAGTCGACTAACAAGAATGAGACTTCTTTATTCAACAACTTCTTAATTACCTTTAGGATAGTTTGTGATTAGTCACTTAAATTATTTCAAATTGTCTCACTGGGTATTGAGTATCTTCACAAGAATTGAGCATATCAGCACTGAGCAAAAAGTTAAGATCTAATCTCAGTGATTTTGGTAGAATTTCCTCTTAAGTTAATTCTTTCCAAGTGGCATTTCTCCCAGGATTTAAAGGGAATATGAAAGATATAATTTCCTCCTTGTCAAGAAATGTAAAGGGAGCCCTTTTAAAATTCATTAATGAAATGTACTATAACAGAATCAGAACTATCTTTTCCTTTCAACAGTTTAGAGCGGAATGAGGAGTGACTGCTAGTGAGCATGGGGTTCCTTCCTGGGATGATGAAACTGTTCAAGAATTATAGCGGTGATCAACATGTAAGCTGTAAATAAACTAAACCTCGGATGCACTTTTTAAAGGGTGGATTTTATGATATGTAGACTATATCTTGATGAAAATGGTATTTAGGAAAACCAACGAAACTGTAAAAACAAACTCTTAACACCTATCCTGCCAAAGAATTTGTATTGGTAACCCTTCTTGGAATGTGATATTTTTTAACTAGGTTTAGTAGTAACTTCAGTAACTAGGTATAGTAGTTAAGTTCCATGTCAAGATGTTCATATCTATCTTAACAAAGTATCATTTTCTTATTTCTATTCTCTAGCATTAAGAGGCTCACTTCAGACTACTTATTATGTTCAAAACAAATGCTAAAATATCTTAAGTAGTGAGTGGAAAGAGATGTATCTTGGATAAATTAACCAATAAATGCCAAAAAATGTCATCAATATTAACTAAAAGGAAAAACTTTCAAACATTTATAACATTTCTAGTAAAATTTACTCAGGTTGTTTCCTTTGTTCTTTTTCCACTTAAAGGACTCACCAAAGACTCTTCAAATTATGTGCACGAAAGGATAAATGCGATTATTGTAGAAACTTACAGCAATGTCACTACAGTACAAGGCACATATTAAACAAAAAAGTCAAGGCTTTATTTCAGAAAATGAATGGCTTATACTAGAAAAAGAAGAGGTACTGAAGTGATTAAAATGCTGCTCTCATGACAGAAAATATATATGAAACGATCATTTAGTCATCTGGAAATGAGTTTGCATGAAGCGTCGAAAACTTTACAAAGAATAGAGTAAGTTTTTTTACGATTTGATTTTAAATATTATCAATTGTAAAGAGCATTTATTAATATGACTTTTATTGAGGATTTACTGTATTCCAGGCCAGGTATTAGAGACATAGATGCAAGAGAGACACTTGTCTTCAAGAAGTCCCAATTTAATTAATTGCTTTTGTCAGGCAAAGTATCTGACCTCCTAGGTTTAATCCACACCAGGAATCTAAGATAAATATTTTAAATGACTGTAAACCTATTAAAACTGAAAACTAAGTTTAAAAATAAAAACTGCTGTGAATTAAACCAAATCTAACTCTACTGCATAATATACGTTACAGAAGCAGTTCTAGATGTACTACTACTAAAAAACAGTAAAATCACCAATAATTTAACTATACCTGCTTAACACCTATCATTATGTACATTTCATTTAAAGATATGTCCACTATATTTCAATCAAAGCATCATCTTCCATTAAAAGGTATTTCTCTTTACCTTCAAACTCTCCACTTGTGTACACTACTTAACAGTTACTGAATGAATGAAATAAACAAATGTTTTAATCGCAAGAAGGTACTTGATGGATGCTAATCTCAAAACACAATGCTAGACTGCCAGAAGAGAATTCCAATGGAAGGGTCACCGAATTTCGGAATAAAAATGTTAAGCCCCAGGCATTATCTGATACCTTGCAATCGAATCGCTGTGTTATAAGTTCACAGTAAAGATCTGATGAGAAACTTTCAGAAATTAATATGGGAAAGTGTTCATCTTTTAATGGACTTGACGCTACCATCTAATGACTGGGAATACAAGTGCAAGACAAAGGGATGGGATAGGGTGGGGTGAAAAAGTCAAAAGGTCACCGCCGAGTGACCCTCCAGAGAAACGTGCGCTGACCACTGAAGCTCGCGCGGAGGTTGATGGACACCTCCCGCCCAAGCCATGGGCCCTGACTCTCCCTCGCAGCCGGGAGTTGAAAGCCATTCCAGCCTTCTTCGGCGCCTCAGCTTACGTTCGCCCAGGACCTTAGCACAAAGAAACCGCCGAGAAACAAAACACGGTCCCAGTAGGCGCCGGGCAGGCGTCAGGACCCGGCGACCAGAGCGCTCTCCGCGGTTCCTCACCACCGGGCTAGGCAAACCCGGGCGCTCCGTCCGACCTTCGCCGAAGTGTTTCAGAACTTGCCACCCACCCCCCGCTCCATTTTCTCCCGACGTGGACACGGGACCCGCGCAAGGACAGACCGGCAGGGCTGGGGCGGCGGGCCAGGGACTGGTGGGCGGGCGGGGTGCGCCGGCTTCCCGCAGCCCCAAGCCTCCGGGTCAGCCCCCGCCTCCCGGGCCGCTATTGTTCCCGCGCGCCCCCCCGCCCGCCGCGTGCCCCCCGCCCGCCGCGAGCTCCCGCCCCCACTCCCGGGAGGGGGGTCACGGCTGAGAAGGCGGCGGCGGCAGCAGCAGCACAATAACATAAACACGGCGGGGCCGCCCTCTGCCCCGGGCCTGCGGGAGAGCCGCACTCACCCGGCAGCGCAGCAAAGCGGGACAGGAAAGAACGACGGCGACGACCGGCGCTGTCCGGGAGATTGCCTCGGCCGTTACCCTGGGTTGCTCGCGGCTCAGCACTCCGGGCCGCCTCGTCCGGCCTCGGCTCCCCGCTGAGTAACAGGGACGCGAGCCGTCACCGCGCACGCCCGCCCACGTCATCGCGCAGGGCCCGCCCCCGCGCCTAAAGAGCGGCCCGCTGGGCGGGGCAGCCCCGGGGCCCGGATTGCGGGGGCGGGGTCCGCAACCGGGGGGCGGGGCCACTCTCCGAGGCCGGGACGACTGGCGGAGGTCGTCTGGAGGCGGAGCCGGGCCGAGAGCCTGAGCCTGAGAAAGCGGCCCGGGAGAGGCGGGACGTGAAGCTGGAAGGGGGCGGGCCCTGCGCCTGGCACGTGTCGGCGCGTGGCCTGAACGCCCCGCATCTGACCGGGGGCGGTCTAGTAGTCTGAGCCAGAGCCTTCAGAACTCTTTGCCCAAGGGTTTGAAAGTCACGTGATCTTAGTCCAGCCCCTCCCGGGTAGCACACCCCTGGCCTAAGGCACACACCTGACTCTTAACCAAAAATAAATTACATTTTGAGGACATCTGACCTGGGCCCAGCAAATCACAAGTGTTCTCTTCAGCCACCTGTAAGAGCTGCCTCTTTTCCCAAAATCCATGTAACACCCTATTTATCACTGGACCCTACAGGGCGTGTGCATGTCTGTTAAAATGACAAATTGAAAAGCCCTTAACTTATCGATATGTGGAAAAGTGTCTAAATAACACATAGGATAAAATCCAATATATTTTCTATTTTGGCAATGTACATTTAATTGCTATGTGTTGTGGGAATTCTTAACATTCTAAAGATACATATATAGCTATATATATGCATTTACATATTATATACATATATGTATATATATCTAAATATATATGTAATTCACATACTAAATTACTATGCATGCATAGAAAAAACCTAGAAAAAATTATTTCAAACTATTTTAAATATAATTTATCATTATTGCTGGACTGTAGAATGAAAGGTGATTTGGCTATCTTTCAAGAATAAAGTTATTTTTCCATGGTTTCCAAATGGAACATTCATGTCAATACTCATAAATAGATTACTTTAATAATGACTATATAAATACTTGTTGAATAAGTGACTGGATTTAGGTAGACTCTTCTCCTGCATTGGCTATTTCCAATGATTCTGAAAGGGAATGTAAATGTAAACATTTGTTTATTCTCTCCCCTTGCCCTCACTGTCTTCTTTATTTCTTTTCTGCAGGACAAGCATACACTAAACAGGTTCACTATCGATTAAGACAGATGGATAATGAGAGTCCCAGAACCTGTGAAATAGATGGATTTTACAGGTTTTGATGCTCACTCAGGGAATGAGGTACAGAACACACCAGGCAAGGAGGATGAGCCAATTTTATGGCAAGCAGGCCATGAGTTGGGTGGTGGGGTGGATATGCTGGAAGACTGGCAGATTACTTAGTCTCCCAACCTCCTGTGAGTCTTGATGCTTTTTCTTTGGGATCTCTAGTGTTCCCTCTCTCGCTGCTTTTGTAATTGCACAGCTTTTAGTCACCATGCCGTAGTAGTGATGTTGCTGCCACTGCTGCCACAACTTTTAGCTCTGCTTCTAGGCTCAGGTGTGCACACTTACATTTGAGCACACTCATGGGTGTGCTCTTTGAGCCCAGATGTCCATAATCATAATTATGGGTGTGTGTGCCTGGTGCCCATGCTCCTAAGCACATTCTGCATTAGCAGGATCAAGGCCACAGGTGACGGTTGCCAAGTCTAGAGGTGTAAAAAGTCTGATGAACTCATTTACCCTATGAACTTCTCTTCCTTTATTCTGCCAATAAATATTTACTGAATGCCCATTCTGTGCTGGGCATTGTGTTAACACTGGCAGTATAGTGGAACTTACAGATTTTAATCGCTGTAATATGGAAATACTAACAACAAATTATAATGCATTATAATGCATATTGATATGGATACACAGTATATGAGACAAATTAATAGATTTAATAAAGCCAGGAAAGACTTGAGGAATTGCCTTTGAGCTCAGAATAAAATTAAGTAGGCAGAAAATATTTTGAACAAGTAGTTTGGTGTTCAAGAGTGCGACAGTGAAGGGATCTGGGTGACTTGAAGAAACTGAGGGTAGGCCAGTGCAAGGAAGAGCAAGGAAATAGGAGCTGTGAGGTAAAATTGGGAAGACAGGAGAGGATCCAAACCTAGTGTAGCCATGGTACCCCAGTTGAAATTTTTGTCTGTTCCTAAGTGCAATGGGAACCCACTGGCATGTTTCCATAGAAGGGGTGGCATGGTCTGAATGAAATCTTGAAATGACTCCTATCAAAGGAGACCAGGAAGATGTAGCAGTTGTCTAGATGGCTTGTGGCAGAGAGTTGGTATAAGAAAATTGTCATGAAAACTGTAAGAGGAAGGGTCTCAGGGACCATTTAGGAGAGCCAACGAATAGAACTTGATGATATGGATTAGGTAAGCTCAGCAATCTACGTTTTGACCAAGTATTTCTGTTGTCTACTCAAGTTTCAGAACTATCCAAGACATCAGGCCTCAAGTCTATCTTCTTGTTCAGATCACCTTGGGAGTTTTTAAGACTATTCACACCTGGACGAAGTAAAGAGAGTCATCAGAAAAACTCTTTAGAGATTCCCTTCTTGGCAAGGATGGGTGTTAGTGTTGGAGATGGAAATCTTAGAAGAGGATGGGATGTAAGAGCAGGGAGTTTGAAGGCTTTTGATCTGCCTAAAACATATGTCAATTTGGTAGTTAAAAATACAGAACTCAGCTCAGGAAGGTAAGAGATGAATCACTGACAGATAAAAATGATTTGAAGCCTTGGGCATGATAAATTACCTGAGGGAGATGTGATAGAAAATGAAAAGAGAGTTGAGTATCAATCTTGAAGAACATTGGCATTAAATGGTGACAAAGAGGAAGATCAACCTGTGAAGGGACTGCCAGAGAAGTAGAAGAAAAAACAGAATTGGGGAATTTAAAAGTGACAAAGAAGGAACAAAGAAGTGATCAGCATTATCATATATAAGAGGAGACTTGAAGCCCTTGAGTACCTAGAGTCAAAAGTAGATTAGAGTGGACTGAGGAATGAATGGAGATGAGAAATGGAGACTGAATATTGATGAATCAGGCAGTACAGAAAGATATAGGCATCTTACACAGCTGATTAATAGATTATCTTGAAAATGGGGATTTAGTTTAGAAGGAATAAACAGCTTGCCCAGAGGATCAGGAAACTGTGTTTGGGCAATCAGGTGGAAGTATTGGCATGTACCTCCTACAGCATCCCAGAAATGTTAAAGACCTGGAAGTAGAAAAAAAAAAAGCATAATCAGAGCAGTTTTGAAGTGACAGGTGTTGCCAAAACAGAGCTCCTAAGTTTCTTGCCCAGGTCTACAATGCTACTCACCACTTCTCTTTCATTCAGCAGAGAAAATTTCTGATTTAGCCTAAGTCAACCATTTAGTTTGCAGCTATCTACATCTAGAAAGGACATTCTGACTTTTGACATTAGTTTATGTACATCTTGACTTCACCACTTGTGTTTGACTGTAGTAATAATTTCTGACATTCTACAAATTTAAAATGGTTCCTGTTACTCAGATGTAACTCTGGACCTCCTTCTTTATCATGGCATTGTTTAATAGTTATTAAACTATTATTAAACTATTCAAGCATAATTAACCTGCTTGAATCCTTGTAAATCTATTGAGTTGACCCAGAAAAAGAGGATAATGCTAAGGAATTCAGGCTTATTGCCTTTGTCCCAAAGTTGTCTTACGGACATGTCATAACTGGATCTCTCTGAGCCTGGGATGGGAAAGATGAGAAGGGGAGGTTACAGGTGGCTTAAACCAGCTACTTCTAAATCTTTGAGAGATGGTCAGGAAGAGATTGTAACCTGTCCAGATACCTCTTTCCTTGTCACTCTCCCCAAAACACACCACATGCATACAACATTGTCATAGAGCTGGGCCTTAGGCTGAGATGTCAGGTGAATCACACTAAGCTGTTTAAAGGTATTAAGGGTACAGAAACCAAAAATTGAGGCTTTCTCTCACTGCCCAGTTCCCTGATGTCATCCCAGGCAATGAATTGTGGAGTGGAGGTTTACAACTAAGGCCTGCAGAATGGCTTTACCAAGAATACACCCTTTCTCCTGACCTCTCCCCATTGTCTATAGACTTACTTCCAAGTCTATTTTGCTTAACCATGCCCCCAAGCAGATCTACTTCCCCCTACACAGGAGGAAAGAGATTCAGCACCTCGGTCAGCCACCCCCTCACCCTGAGATGATCTTTTGAGTCTCTGGAAAGTTAAGCGCGCTAGCTCCAGAGGAGGCAGTTAAGGACCTAGTTGTAGATGGAGGGGGAACAAAAAAGAATAAAAAGAAAAATAGGTGTCCATGTTCATATTGCAAATTGGCTTCTCCAACTGCTAGACCTATGGTTTATTTTCTCATGGGTGGGACCAAAAATAACAGGATTTGTCAGTCACAATCTGAACAAAACAAAGTGGAAGTAGAGTGACTCTCATTGGATCTTACAAGTAGTATCCACCTTTTTTCTTAGACTTCCTTTTATCCCCCCTTCCCTCATATTGCCCTGACTTCAACATGCACACAAGAGACAGGTAACCAAGTTAGTAGAGCTTATAGATAAATTGCACGCCCATGTTCTCATGACAGCTAAAAAAATGACTAATATTTAGTCTTCTAAAATGAGGATTCTCAAACTGGCCCACAGACCAACAACACCAGCATTATCTGGGACTTGTTGGAAACACAAATCTCAGACTTACTTCAGGCATGCTGAAATAGAAGACCTGAGGGAGGGACCGAGCAATATGTGCTTGAATAAACCCTCCAAGTATTTCTGATGGCTCTCTCAAGTTTGAGAACCATTGCTCTAAGACACATGCTCTCAAGATGACATGCTCATTTGAAGTTATTTAGGAGCATTTAAAATGACCTACACCTGGGATCCACTTCTGGTACTCCTTCAGATCTCTGTTGTTTCAAAACCCCTTAGGTGATTTTGATGTTCAGCCAAGACTAAGAGCCTTTGCCTTAAGAAATTCAACTTATTTTCTATCTGTAAAAATCTCAGAGCAAACTGGGCAGGAAAACCTGTCCCCTGTACTCCATCCCCCTAGCTTTTGTGTTTCTGTTTCTTTCAAGATTCTTATGTTCATTGTTGTCATTTTTTTCTAATATTATGCCCCTTCCCCCAACAATCTAGATGTACCTATGTTAAATTTTCCTCTCTTATCCACACCCAGATATTGAAAATACTCAGTATTTATTCCCTGGAGAAAGAGATAAAGAGAATTGAATGGGCAAATAATAGCACACAGGCGAATTTTTGAAAACCTTCCCTCAATTTAAAAACCAAATGTGGAAACCCACTTCTCTTCCCAATTAATATGATTTCAAATGTTCTAAGCATGGCAGTAAGGCAAGATAAAAAGTGAAAACTATAAGAATTATAAATAAATAATCCAAACTATCATTGTTCAGAAAGTAGGTTATTAGGCAGTTAACCAAAAAGATTCTACAGGTAAATTGTTGTAATTAATAATTTAGTACAACAGTCTATATATATTTGTACAGCAACATATAAAAATTTTTATATTTCTGCATTACCAGCAGCAAACATAATAAAGAGATACTCAATAAGTTAAAGGATATTTAAAAATAGTGTGAAAAACATGAAGTACCCAGATATGACTAACAAATTATGCAAGAGATCTCTATGGAAAAATTATAAAGCTTGATTAAAAGACATTAAAGAAAAGACCTAAATACAAAGAGAGATATATGATGTTTGTGAATTGGAAGATTTACCATTGCAAACATAAGTCCCTAGATTTTCCTAGCAATCTATATAATCTGTATAATCTTTATCAAATTCTTAATTTAGCTAGAACTCCATATTCTGCCTTGACCTTGGGTCCTTTCCATTTTTCTTTTCCCTTCCTTTCAACACTCTTTTCAAACAAAGTATCTTCAAAACTTAAAAAAACTGCCTCTTTCTCACAAAAGTGATTCCTCTCTTTTCCAAAATCTCCCATATCTATTGCCTCTGTGTCATCACCATGGCCACTGTGGCACTTTCAGTTTTTGGCCTTCAAGTGAATTATTGGGCAGATGGAGGGAAGTTTCCAGAATGATGGAGCTGGTATCTTTGCTTAGAAGTGATTATTTTTAAGCTAAGAGAAGAAAGAAGGTCTAAGCAGCACATATTTGTAGAAAATGAGGCAGAATTTAGACAAGTTGAAGAGGTAAAGAGGGGTAAAAAGTATAAAGGTATTTTGATGTTGAGGGTCTTCCCTTTAATCCTGAGTATTCACTTGCATTTACTTATTTCCATGAAGCATGAAGGGCCAACTAGGTAGGGAAAAAAAGTCACACCAGCAACTGTGTGGTAGCTGTTCACAAAGGTGACTGATAACATCCCTTTCCATGACTGCATATTTCTTTTAAATATAGCTTTGTACTTAACCTATCAGGAAATGAACTTTGTTTTATGGGAATTTGAAATCTTTGTATGACTTGCTTCAATCAATTAGAATGCAGAAGTACTGCTGTATAACTTCTACATCGAGACTTCAAGAGACCCTGGGCACCCACTCCTGCCCTCTTGGGAAGCTGTAGTCACCATGTGAAGGGTGAGAGGCCACAAGGAGATAAAGGCATGGGGACAAGCAGATGTGATAGAGGCCATCTTGGACATTATACCCTCCTTGAACCATCAGATGATTCATGTTGCCACATAAGTGATCCTCAAAAATTGCCCAACTCAGAGCCATAACATGGCTGTTTTATTAAGTTGCTAAGTTTGTGCTGATTTGATATCTAGCAGTACTAAATGATGCAAAATAACCCTCAATTGGAATTCACTTGTGCTGATTGAGAGTGAATTTCAAGGAATCCTCAAATGTCTCTGACAAAGGATATATCATTTAAAAAGAGAGGCAGCATTAGTTTGTAGGATCCTGCAGTAGAACTGAGTATCTGAGGGGATACTGGTTCTGAGTACAGTGTGAAGCTAGTGCTTCCTACTTGCTCCAGGGAAAGAAAAATAATTGTATGTGAACTGAAAGTCTCCATAGGTCTTTGACACTCTGGGGGCTAGCCATGCCTGGCTGGGCTCTCCCTTACTGGACACCACAGAGAGAGGGAGTTCTGAGCCTCTGAAGTAGTGCTTACCACCTTGAGAGGGCCAGGGCATCGGTAACAGGAAACACTCAACCAAGAGCTAGAGGTACAGGTAGGAAGAATTTGTGCAGCCAACTCTCTTATTCTGTGACGTTCTGTTACAGAGTTGTCATTGTGTCCATGTTCAGGTGGGCCCCATCTTAGAGGTAAGGTGCAGTGCCCATGGCCCTCCAACTGTGAAGATACCACAAATTCAGGATCGTCACTGATTTGTGGATGTATGTAGACTTTCTCCGATGGTCTCAGAAACATGTGTGTGGATTTGTGTTTGATTAACCTGAGTATCAATGAAGATGAATCTAGGATCAGAGGACCTGAGGACATGCTGATAACAGGTACTAACATTTTGAGAGAACTCACGATATATAGACCTAGCATATACAGATATTTATGCCATCCTTGTATCAACTTTATGAGAAGCCACGGGTAAGACTTTTGTCAAACGAAGAGATAGGTCTAGAGCAGCTTAGTAAGTGCTCATGGTCATCTAGCTCCTCAGTGGTAGGAGTCTGGAGTTGAAGCCCAGGCCTGACTGTAATCACCACCACATATTGCCTTCCCTAGACTATGTTGTTTTGCTCTTCAATTTCTAAATGGTTGCAGTATTGCTCACCAAGCAGTCCTCAAGGTCATCCTGACCAAGAGCCTGGACAATTCATGATTGAGGAATTTGGGTGTAATTCTAGTAATGACCAGCAGGTGTCACAGTCACCGGTTGGATGCAGGATGATGGCTCTGCATTGTTGGACATGGTACTGACTGCCTTGTCATTGCTCTTGGAAAATCTTTCAGTAACTTGACAAGGGCAAAGAAAACCATCCCAGAAAACACAAATCACTCCTTTAAAACTGGTTCCTTTGGACAATCCATGTAGGTCAGAGGTAGAAATCACAATGACTTGGAATTCATGATCTAAGAGACTATAAAACATTCTTACATTTTAAAAGAAATGCTGTATTTAAAACTTCTTTACAGTTAATGGATTGTTGAGGTAGATACAGAAAGGTGGTGTTGTAGACTTCTCTAACACTTAAATGTTTCAACACAGGTCTTATTTACCATTCTTCTCTGAGATCTGTAAAACCTGCCGCAGAGTTAACTTTAGTAAATGTTTGAGTAAATGATAATATTGATGATAATGTAAGTAATGCTAATAATAATGAATAACTTGTATTGAACACATAAACTATACCAGGGATTTCCATAGATCTTCTTATTTAATTCTCATGTTCATGTCATTTTGACAGAGAGGTAAAGTAACTCTTTCAAGTTCCTGTGGCCATTGAGTGGTGGGGCAGATGGCTGAATGAGCAATGAGATAAGTTTGATAGTTGTTATGTTTTTAAGGCCAGGACTCAGTCTATGAATAAAATCATAGGCAGAACAGAGGCCATATAAAGAGCTGAGGGAGGTCCAGGAGAAACAGAATTTCCCTTTCCCAGGTGGGTGGGCTGTTGAAGGCAGGGGAAGGAGTTTCCAGGTAGAGAGTCTGTAGCTGTGAGTGTCATAGAAAGCACCGCAGTAAAGTGGTAACAACACCTTTGAGTGTGAGCCAAAGCCATTGTGGGTCATATATACATTAAAATGGAAATGTATACATTACATTTGTATGTATACAAATGTATACAATGTATACAATTTATATATGTATATATAATGTATATAATGTATATAATGTATACAAATGTATACATTACATTAAGGAAAATACTGGAGCAAGAAATAGTGGGAAACTGTGTGCTCATCTTTCTTACTGAGCAAATCCAGGGTGTCTCTTGCTACTCAGGATGTGGAAGAAACAACAAAGACTCTTCCTGGCAAAACTCTCCTACTCATGGCAGAGAAATTATCAAAGAATAGGCACCGTTTGTTAATTCCACATTTCCTTTTTTTTTTTTTTTTTGGTATAAAACGCAGGAGGTCGTTTTCTTCTTCCTAGAACCTCACCAGCAACTGGAATATGTTGCTGCAAGAAGGAAGCACAGTACTCAGTGACTTCAGGTTTCACTTTGGTGGTTTTGCTCTTTATCCAGCTCCATCTGCTCTGTATCTTCAGGGCCCTTGTTTTTCTTTCTTTGTCTATAGTGTTAGATTCTAACTCCAACTCACTGCAGTGTTCCCTTTGAGTTTCATACTTGTCTTCTTTTCCATCTGAACCAGAGTATTCCTTTGAGCTCATGTACTCGAAGGAGACTCACTCAGTTGACACAGGCAGGGAAAAGGGGTCCAAATCCACTTGGTCTGACCCTGAGATGGGTAGTTCTACTTGAGCCATGAAGACATTCTTTCAGGCTCCCCCTCCTAACTTCTGGGTTGGACCATAGGACCTTGCCATGGGAATCTTAGTATATTCTGTTTTTCTTTTAGTTATGGGTTCTAGAAAGACAACATCTACATTTTAAAAATTTTATTTTATTTCTGTATACAATCTTGGTCTTATTTGTATAGTTACGACCCATCCTTTCCCCCCTTCTCTTTTGCCCCCTCTGGTGACTCCCACCTCCCTTTCCTTGCAAGTCTTTGACTGGTATTTGACCTAAATTTGATGTAAGCAGATATTAGCAGTACTAACCAAGCAGTCACTTCAAATCACAAACATTTTTCAGATGTTCATGCACCAGACAAGTAAACCTGGCAGAACTTGAAACTGCAATCCTGAGGCCACTAA
The DNA here is from genome assembly GCA_004024945.1 of Uropsilus gracilis. Taxonomy (NCBI): domain Eukaryota; kingdom Metazoa; phylum Chordata; class Mammalia; order Eulipotyphla; family Talpidae; genus Uropsilus; species Uropsilus gracilis. The sequence goes on from PVHY01010379.1 coordinate 13,652, forward strand.
GTGAAGCAGCAGATGTCAGGCTCTGTTCTTGAATGTTTTGCTGGTCTGCCAGCCTAACCTGATGCTTTCCTCCCTCAGCCCTCTATGTCCCTTCTGGTCACAGACAAATCCACTTCAGCCTAACTCTACCCTGTTCAGCACTCCTTGATGTTGGAACAACCCCTTCTTAAACATTTAGTCCTCTCTCTCTCTCTCTCTCTCTCTCTCTCTCTCTCTCTCTCTCTCTCTCTCTCTCTCTCTCTCTCTCTCTCACTCTCTCACTCAATCTTCCTTAAAGCTAACCAGGCACCATCTGCTCCAGATTTGAAGACTGGATGTCTAGTCTTTAAAAATCCCTGCTCTTTCTCATCCCTTCCCCTAAGCATGAAGTAGCAGGCACTGAGCAGGGTTGTGCCTCAGTCGTCTTTACTATCCCACAGGGCAAGGCACAGTGACTGATCACTGGGCTGATGTTCAGGCTTGTTGCCATTCAGTCCTGCAAGGAGGTAGGGACCACATATTAAATGGCTACATGTTTTTGAACTTACCTTCTCTCCCATGGTTCTATTTAGATATAATCTATAACTTATTTTTGAAATAAGTGTAGATTATGCAAAGGTACCTTAGACAGCTTCCCTTTGCCTTTCCCCAGTTTCCCCTGATGCTTATGTCTTACCTAACTACAAAACAATATCAAAACAAAAAAATCTCACATTTGGTACATTGCGGGTATGTACTTCTAAGTCAATGTGTCACCACTACCACCTCAAGCAAGATGCAGAGTTAATCCCACTACCACAAATCTCCCTTGAACTCTGCCTTTATTACAACCCACCCTTTCAACCACCATTTTTGATATGACAATGGCTGCTTTGTTTTCCTTTTCAATAATTTCATCATTTCAAGAAATAATCATACTATTTGTGGCCCTGTGAGGTTGACTTTTTCCACTCAGCACAACAACACTCTGAGAGCCAATCAAATGTTGTAGGTGCTAATGATTCACTCATTTTTATTGCTGAGCAGGGTTCCATGGTATGAGCACACCATAGTTTGCTTAACCATTCACCTACTGTGACATTTTAGTTGTTAGCAGTTTTTGACTATTGTAAACAAAGATGACAATCATGGACTAGTTTTTGTGTGGACAGAAGTCTTCACTATCTGGGGTAAATGCCTACGAATTCAAATATTGGCAAAAAATGTGTTGAATTTTAAAAGAAACTGACAGACTGTTTTCTAGAATAGCTGTGCTATGTTTATGTTCTCAGAAACAATGTATGAGAGGTCCTGGAATCTATTTAGATTAAAAACACTACAATTTTAGATTTCATGAAATTGTAACTTAGGATAAGTTAGACATTGGATATACACTTAAGTGCAAAATTATCCTTAAGGGACAAATTGTTTTAGTATTTAATTCCAATTGATAATGTATACTACTTCAAAGAACTGTATATAAATATGGATAAACATGGTTTTTGAAAGTTAAACAATTAAATTTTAACATAATATGTAAATTCAAAAATTGAAATAGTACATTAAGATTTTTTCCTTGCTTTAATTTGAATGAATGGAATCTTAGCAGAGATAAGCATAGAGGAGATTGCTGCTGGTACTAATATTTATTAAAATACAGTAACAACAACAAAAGATGGTGTAGGTGGTGTTTACCTTAAGCAGAGCAGCCTTTGCCTGAGTGTCAGTAGCTTCAGTGTTTCTGTTCTGTTCTGTGCAAGCTGTGTGACTGAGGGGTTGACTTTCTCCTTCTGGGATTCTTGTGTTAGCTCTAAAAAAATTACTATATGAAAATTACCTGGGTTCTTGCTAAAATGAAGATGCCCCTGTCCCTCAGGCAGAGGAGGTTCAGGTGGTGCTGCTGGAAATCTACCGTTTATCAAATTCCATTTTAGATCTGATGGTGAGCTGTTTCACAGATTTAGGTGAAACAGCACTTGCTGGTTGCAAATGTTATAAAGTACTTTATTCACTAGTATGGATCATGAGCAGTGTTAGGCAAGAAAAAGATAAATTTTTTGAAACAAGTAGTGTTTATTAGTTTAAAAAAAAAACTATAGTAGAAGGAGGGAAATCCTCCCAAATGGACATTAATTTCCTTGTCTAAGTTGAAATAACTGATAATTAAATAATAATTATTTAAAACTTTCTCCCCAAAGCAATCACTATGAAGTTTTTGTTTCCTTCTAGATGAAAAATGTAAAGAACATGTAATATATACTATAGTGTTTGTATTATATGTTCATTCTATAATATGTATTTATATAATATTTCATTATATTCTGTTATATATACTATTTTATTCTATTCTAGTTTATATTTATATGGTTTTATATTTCTATTTGCAGTTAGAGGATGCATAGAATTATTCCATATCTTTTGTTTTTAAAAATAGTTTCTTGAAGAACATTAAGTATCAGCACACACAGATTTGTCTCTCCTCTGCACAGTTATATAACTGTTTTTCATTGTGTGTGAAAACAACTTGCTTATCTGTCCATTATTAATAGACATTTTTATGTCTTTCAGTTTTTTACTATTGAAAAAGTGTTTAACAACAAGCATTCTTTTTTGTAATTTTGGATGAGCTTCTGCAAGAATGGCCATGGAGTTAGCTTCTCACAGCTGAGTTTATAAATGACTCACACATATATAGTATTGCTGGACACTACTAAATGCCCCACAGAGCAGATGGATTGATCTCCCCTTCTACCACTGGCACATGGGTTAGCTCATTCAGCATGACTTCCTCAGTACTGTCTTTTGTAGAACATCATTCTTTTATTTATTATTTTGGTCAATATATGGACTAAAATGCATATTTTCTTTTAAAGATATCCCAGTTTTGAAACTACTGTTGATTTAAAGGAACTCAAAGACCTCCTCTCCCTTATCTCTACAGAGTGCTCATCTATGTTTTTACTCCTCTCCCTCTCTGTTCCTAAGTATAAGAGTATAAGAATTCCTATTCCCTGTTTTTAGCCATATTTTTCTTTCTAAAAAAATTATGGTTGATTGACACCAAAGAGCTGCCTATATTTAGTGTCTACAACTTGATGTGTTTGAAGTATACACACATAAAGTCAGAATTATAATTTATGCCATAAACATATCTATCATTTTGAAGTGTTTCCCTCTGCCCTCTGCAGTAAATATTATTATTAATATTATTATGATTTTTATGTATGTGTGCATGTGAAATGATCACACCTTCCTCTTGCTTGCCTACTGGCAGCTCTGGTCATGGTTCCTCACTGTGAACTTGCATATTTTCTGTCCCGTTGGGTATAGATGCAACGTTTGTCTCAGTTAAAAGGCAAGGGGAATTGTCGAGTTAATACAACTAAGTCTCAACTCTTGGTCAATCCCTAGATCTTCACTGGGAAATCTGATTGGACCAGGAGATAAAGAGACATCAGTGTAAAAGTCCCTTCTGGGCTGCAATCCCAATGCATCTGGTGGCACCTAATCCAGCTGAGCTCTTACCGGCTCTCTTTTGGGTCACTGGCTTTGAGGACTTGGGCTGCTAAGGTAACAGGCCAGAAACTGCACAGGGCTCACACCCTGAGAACAAGTGGCTGCAAGGAAAAAGGCCTTTGTTTACTCACTCACTGGACAGCCAAGTGCTTAGTAACAAACAGTAAACGAAGGCCTTGAAACCAGGGACAGTGGCAGATCAGTGGAGAGACCGCAGAAGCCCCAGCTTGCTGTCAAAGTTGTCTAAGAAGAAGGCCTAACCGTGATCCAGAGAAATTCAGATACAGCGTTTGACCCCAGACACAGGTAATCCTTGATATTGTTCATTTCTCTCCTATAAATTTTGTTTGAGAGAAAGACAACCCATGCACTGGGTCTAAGTAGCAAGAATGGTGTAATATTCCAGGACCAGCCTACATCCCTGTGGTAAGGGCATTGCAGTATCTACTGAAATGGTGCAGGCTCCTGAAAGAGCTGAGGTGAGTTGGGTTTGACTGTGGGAACTAGCAGGAGGTGGAAGGGCAGAGGTTGAGGAAAAGCATCTCAGAAAGAGCATGCTCAAAAGCCCAGTGGCATGAATAAGTATTCTAAAAACAGTACAACTGTAGAGAAGTGTGAGTACTGGTATCTGTTTAAGAAAGGAGGTTTCAGAGGTGAACAGTGTCAAGTAACGGAGAACTTTTTGGCTTGCGTTTTATTCAGCACATCCTTGAGAGTCACTAATCATTGTAATGAAGAGGATATCATGAAATGCTTCATTAGTAAGAAGATTATTCTGGTAGTAATATGAGTGTGGAATTGGAAGAGGTGAACCCTGAGATGATGATAATCTAAGGAAACAATAGTTGAGATGTAGAGAAGTGCCAAGCAAGTGCTAACAGTGAAATAAATCCAAGATTCAAACAAAAGTTCATAAAAAATTGTATTGACATGAAGAATGTCTGGTACTTAATTTATAATAAAATCTTAATTAGTTAATGCAAATTCCACATAGTCAACTGACACAGAATGCACTCACTGGTATTTGCTGACCTCTTCTAGTCTTAGCTCATGCTTATAATGGACTGAGATATGTTGTTCCAATGCAAATGTTGGTTTGTGCTTTTTCCTTATTTAGTTTAAGAATACAATTAAACAACTAAGGTAAACTCATGCCATTAATTCATCAATGATATGGGTGTCTTCTTTGCCAAATTAGAGAATAATTTTTGAATTCTGGATATTATCCCAATTTTTGTGCAATTCACAAAAATTGGGATAATAACAATTTTATTGTTAGAGTAACAATTGCAAGAGTAATAATCACTACAGGAATGACATACTTTTAGGTTTAATCTAATTCTTAACCTTTTCTCCATCTAAATACTCTAGATACTCTGCAAAATAATAAACCAAGTCTTTATTTGAAGTTCTTGCCAATTTTTTTTTGTGTAACTATTTAACCATGTTGAATCCAAGCTCCTGATGTGATGTCACTGAATAGGAAGGTGGAAGAGAAACACATCTGCACATCAATATGCAGTATTTCTAACACACACACACACACACACACACACACATACACCATACACACACTGATTTGATTAAGCCCAAGGGCATAAACTATAGTAAAATGTATTGAAACAATTAGGAAATGGTGAATTTTTACTATACTGTTAATATAATTTATTTATTAATACATGTTTCTATAAATTTTTAAGCTATGGTTATAATTAACAATCAGATTGTGAAATTCCTAGAATTTTAATAATTGGCTTTCACTAGTCAGTAAGAGCCTTTTTCAGCACATTTTAGGATCAAAGAGAGTTTTAAAGAGACAGAATCCTGAAGGTATGGGCTCTGATTAGTAGTGATGGGAGAAGGATGATCAAGGAGAGAAATTAAGAATAGTCATTTCACTGGTAAACATACATTTCACTTCTATGGTAAACATAAATTTATCAAAATAGAAAATACAGGAGTAGATTTAAGGATGAAAGTCGATGTTGTATTTTGAAAAGACCAATAGTGAAAGATAATTCTAAATTTAAATATAAGGCAGAGAAAGTTGAATGTTGTTTCCAAGTTTGAAGACTGGAAACAAGTTTGAAGAAGTCACTGGACTTCTGATGTCTGAAGACTTGGTTCTCACACCACTGTCAGTTAGCCCTTGTGGAATCTTGTTCCTTGAATTCCCAGCATCTAAACTTACAGTCCTAACATATTGGTGTTCATTGGAATTCATTTTGGCTAAGCTACTCTATATAAAACCTTTTATTTTAAAAATTATGTTTACTCCAGTTTTCTGTAAAATGAATGTAACATTACTCTTTTAAAACAGCAATTCTACCTCCAAATTCTAATTGGCTGCAGATATAACCTGCCTGTAACTGATTCTGCTATACAAACTGAGGGGACATCTGTAATTTGCAAGGTGTGAATAAACTGTCAGTGATCCCTGGTGATGATAAAATGCAGATTTTGGTCAGAAGAACTGGGAGGACCTGGGTCTGCATTTCTAAGAATCTGCCAGGTGATGCCAATGGGAATGCCCTAAGGGACCACACTTTAAGGTGGAAAGGACTGATTCATGTTACATAGGTGTTTGCCACCTGTGCTCCCACTGATGAAGTCATTTCTATTCTCATGCTCTAGTTTTGTGGGTTTGTCCCTATCTCCTTCTTTCCTTTTACTTTTATCCAGTGTTACTCACACAAAAAAACTAACTACCTTATGTGAAGCTAATTCATATTACAGGTGAGTAAAGAAAAAGAATAATTTCTCCAAGCTGGTTAGGGCTTAATCCAAATCTGACTTAAAAACCTGTCTTTTCAGTCACTATACTTCACTATTCTCATTTTCTAATGAGTTTTATTGACCCTGAATCAGTGTTTCCATGGGCTCTAGCAGCTAATTACTATTACTGTCTGTTTTATTCTTGCTGTGACCAAAGACTCCCTTCTCCCTCTATTTCCTTGAGTTAAAAGTGAAGATAATATCTCAACATTGTTGGAAATACAGTAGGTAGTGAAAGCAGGAAGTAGATCTGCAGAAGGATTAGATTGTAGTGGGCCAGTGCCAGTCAAGTAGTAGATTTTGAGATTAAACTGTCAGAACCTACTCTTCTATAGATTAAAGAGGTGCAAAAAAGTTTCCTAGGAAATGTGTGGTGTATTTAAAAAAAGTGTCATTTAAGTATTTGTGCACCAGTTACCATTGCTATGCGATTTTGGTTCACAGAGTACAGACAGCTCCCACGTACTTATTCATTGATTTACTCTGTCTTTCTGCCTTTGGAAGGAACTCCAGGTGGAAGCAACTTCACATAGTCCACTGGAAGGATATAGGTGAGAAGGGAGTATCTGAAGAACCAAAAAGGGTTATGGAGAGCAGACTGGAGTGGTGGAGTATAACTCATGTAAACCTTGTTTAAAGCCTTGTAAGGTTTGAAAATAGAGGAGTAAAACCATTGGATTTGTGTTTTAGGAGGCTAGCTGCAGGATGGAGAATGGTTTGGAGCACTGATAATATTGTGTATGGGGAAAGTGTTTGGGAAACTCTAGTGGTTATTTAGGGAATGCTAGAAGCTCACACCAGGTCATATCAGTGGGACATGGAAGAAATGGTTGGATTTGAAAAAGAGTTTGGAGATAATTTTATTAAATGGATGAGCAGTTGAGGAACAGGGGAAAGACAAGATCCCAGAAGGACTGACTCAAGTTGATCAGAAGGTGGTAGTGCCATTTATTTAAATAGGAAGAAGAGGGAAGAATAGTTGGAGGGAAGATGATTTCAGTCTTGAGCATCCAGTTGATATTGTCTTATAGAAAGTAGGAACATCACGCAGGAATTCTAGAGAGAAGTCTGAGCTGAAAGCACGACCATTAAGGTGTGATCACCAGTTGCGCAAATGAGGAATATAAATGTTATGAATAGTTTTTCTTTAATTTCTTATGAATATGATTGTATTAAGCTAAAGTCTTCTCTTTCCTCCATTCCTCTTGTCATCTAACATATTATACATTAATATCTCGCTTCATATGCTGGAATTTAAATTTTTGTCTATCTTGAAGAGTGAACAATATCCAAGGACTTTATATCCTCTTCTGGGGACTGGCTTAGCACATCTTCAGTTGTATACAATATAGTAGGTAGGCTGAACTTTGACTTTGTTTTGGTATTTATCTGAATATTAATTGTGGTTTAAAGAGAGGTATTTGGGTAGCAGGTTGACTAGGGCAGGATTGTAATGGTTAGTTTCATGTATTGACTTGATTATGTGATTATAGAATATATTTAATAAATACTAGTCTAGCGTTGCTTTGAAGTTATTTTGTACATTGGGTTATGCTTAAGATCAATTGACTTTAAGTAAAGGAGATTATCTTGGCAACATGGGTGGGCCTCCTCTAACCTGTTGAAAAGCCTAAATAAAACTGAGGACTCCTTGAGCAAGAACAAATTCTGCCTCAAGGTTATATTAGCCCTTACCTTAGAGTTTCTAGCCCCCTTAGATATGGTGTTAAGATATAGTGTTAATTGTTTTGTCTGTCTGCCAGGTTTGAAGTGTTATAAACATCCTGTTTTCCTCCTTAAAAAAAGTAACTGAAATATCTCAATGTCTCTAAAATTAACTCCCAAGAGAGGAACCAGGAAAGGATGTAAGGCTCCAAGGAATCAAAGAGCTCAGAATGATCCTTTTTCTCCCTCCTCCTTTTGTTGCTTATGTATCCCTTCATTCATTCATTTTTTCATTCTTTAAAGCAGATTTGTCAGTTCTAATAATCAGAGAAGCCAATTTCTTGATAGCTAGTAGAGATATATATGCATATGTACACATATATGTAGATTACATTGAACATTAATTAAATATCATGCAATGGTTTGTTCTATCTATCATCTATCTATCTAGATATATATTATTAGATAAATGGAGCATAATAGTTTAAGGTTGAATTTCAAGCAACTTTTTAAATCAAAACTTTAATATACTGAATACTAATTTAAACATAGGTAGCCTTAATTTGTCTTATTAGTTTATAGTGTCACCACCCTCTTGCAGAAACTTATATTGTGCTTATTAACTATGTACCATTATGAAATACAGTCACTTGAAATTTCCGTTTCCTCATTTGGAATTAAGAATCATCTATGCCTTGTCTACTTTGGAGAATTTTTGTGGGAAACACAGAAATTTATGGAAACTCTGAAATCTATAAAAGTCTGTTTTTTCTAAAAAGCATTATATTTTAAAGTATAGTTGGTGAGGATTCAATCAATCCACTCTGAATACAGATAACATAATTTTTGAGGCCTTAGGACCTAAGACCTTAAAAAGAATGAAGTAGTGCTTTCCAAAGGACAGGCTGCATCAGGGAACAAAAGTAAAACTGCATTAATAACAATGCATTATATATGCAATGCATTAATAACAACTGCATTAATAACAATGAATTATGTTTTTGACATTTTACTTTAAATCAGATTATGTCAAGAAAAAAGTCTGCTCAGAACCACAAGTCTTTCATATTTCCCTAAACTAATTTTTCCAAAGTTTAAAAAAAATTAGCCATAATTGCCTTTTATTTTGGTAATTTTCACTTTTTTTTTCACTGTGATGGTATAATTTCCTTTTAAAATAAAAACATAAAAATTTGCCTTATTAGCACAAATAATATAAAAATGTGACTAATATTGGAAAAATGGTATGTGAAAGGTTAAGAAAAATGGGAGAAACACTACTCTAAAATTAAAATGCTCCAAATTTTTTTTTTTGGTATTTTAGCATTTATTCTTTTATCTGGATAACCTTGGAGGATTGAAGAAGGTAAGGCTTCTGCTAGTTGTCTTTTTTACTATTAACTTTTCCTATTTGTCACAGCCATTTTTTAAACTCAGATGTATCATCTCCATTTTAGAAACAAGGGGGTGGGACTTTGAGAGTTTACTTATTAAAAGTTATACCATGTCATTGCCACAGCCAGCATTTGAACCAGGGAGTGGGACAGTGTCTATGTGGAGAATGTAACAGTGATATAGTTCCATACATTATCTACTTGAGGAGGTCATATTTTGAGGTTTTCACTCTGGGAGAGTTCTGGAACCAACTGGAAGATCTAATTGCCTTTCTTCCCATGGGAGAAAGATTGTCTTTGCTTTCTGGAAGATTTTGCTCAGATCTTGTTCTGAATGTGGGCAGATTTTAGTGAATGTCCAGCAGAAGAAGGAAGACATAAGAAACAAAAGGAGGATGGAGAAGAGCATGGCTTTGAGAGCTTTGATTCTTTGGGAGTCCTAAATTCTTCACTGGTTCCTCCCTCGGGAGTCTATTTTGGAGACATTGAGATATTTTAGGCATTTTGCTAAGGTTGAAATGGGATGTTTATAGCACCTCAATGCTGGCAGACAGATGGAAATAATTAACACCATATCTTAAAAATCTCATAGTTGGAAGTTGCTTAGCAGCTCTGATGCTTAAAATCCCTCTTGGAGTGGCTGGAGCAGAGATGGAAAAAGAAGGGAAGGAAGATTTGCTCAGCACTTTAGATGTAACTGAGCACATCAATAGTTCTGTGAGGTACTAATATGATTAACTCTGTTTCCCAGGTGACAAAACAGATGCTCAGACAGGCCAGACAGCTCAAGCAAATGTTGTGGTATATCCCCTCATTTGCTTGGTCTCCCTTGTTCTCCTGTCTATTTCTCTGGAATTGTTTTATATGTTCACCTGTTCAGTGCCTATCTCCCTCTGCCTGTTCCTGCTAGAGTGTAAACCTCAGAAAGGTAGAGTATTACATTATTTGCCTTCCATTTGTAGAGCTTAAAAAATACTAGATCTTTGCTAAGCATCTGTTAAAAAAGGTTGCTTGAGGTAAAGGTGTGGGGACAACTTCACAGATGAAAATTCAAATGTGTTACCACCCTGACCTACTTGAGAAGAATGTAAAAACAGAAGCTCAGGGCATTGGCTGGATTTCTTGGTGATACCAGACCAGGATAGAGAGACTGCTGGAAGTCAGGCATCAAGTAAGAGAATCTGTGGCAGACAAGTCGCTCCACAATATCCTGGGGTCCATGAGAACTGATAGAAGGGATTTTTTTTTTTTTTTTGAGACTAGGTCTCGCTATTTTTGCCCATGGAACCGCAGGCTCTCGTTGCCCGGGGTACCACGGACTCAAGCAATCCCCAGCCTCAGCTTCCCAGGTAGCTGGGATGACAGGCGCGCACCACCACACCCAGCTATTTTTATTTGGTGGGGCGGGGGGAACTAGGTCTCGCTACCGGCCCCAGGCGGGACTCGAACCGCGATCCCTAGTCCCAGCCGCTTCATAGGCTGAAGCTTATAGGCATGAGCCACCGTGCCCCGCCTGATAGAAGGGATTTTGAGGAAACAGCTGTGTGGGCCATGGGGCTATACATGGAAAAAGATGCTTTGGGGTTACTCTCAAGCCAGAGAAGCTTTCAGAGAATGGAGTCTGCGTGTAAAACTCAACCGGTGGAAGTGAGATCCAAGAGGGTGTATGATTGATAAGGGGAGGGCAGTATAGCAGCTCCCAAAGGTGTGTCCTTCAGTTGAACATCTTCCCTGAGCATCTCACTGATGGGAAGACCAGGTTTATCTGTGTGGTGAATTCCCTTTGGCATTTAAATAATGGTCCTCCTTTTATTTCATGGAACAGCAGTATCTCGCCCACCAGACTACATAGAAAAACTTGGAGAGAAGCCCAGAGGCATCACAGCTGGTAAAAGACTGGTGATGAGTGTTTCATAGCCTGAGATTAATACACGCAAAGCATGAAGAAACTGGCTGGCACACAATATGCTGTATAGACACCTATATTATTAGAGGAAGTATCAATAGGCTCTGAAAGGGAATTTGCAATATTACCTACAGATCACAGTGTTAATGTGAGCACAAGTTGCCTCTTGAAGGATGGTCAACTGTAGTGTCCTTTAATAACCTGTTCCCCTTCAGAGTGGAGGGGCATGACTACAGTTGCTGGGGAAATTCAGAGTCCCATGAGGTTCCCTCTCGTAGAATCTCTCTAGGGTGTCCCCTGTGGGCTGAGGGTATTTCAACTGTGATAATCAAGCAGCCAGGTAAGGTGTGCAGAAAAGTGGAAGGTACATATTTCTTTCTGTAATAGGATTATGCATGTGTTGACATTGAAAAAAAATGTGAGGTTTTTGTTTTTTGCTTATTTGTTTGTTTGTGATACAAAGAATGATGAACAGCTTACTAGCATGTATACCTGGCCTCAGATTTGCATTCTATGTACCAGCTCTGATACTGATATCTCTAATAACAAGGCTTGAAAATTAACTTCCAGCCTCAAGTAACTTTTATCTCTAACAACAGAGAGTGATGATTGGCCAGCCTAACCAATTATGTGGTTTTCTAGCTACTAGATGCTCCTGTATCCACTTTTAGATAGAAGGAAATAATGATTGATCTTTTTAACTGTTTATCATTTGCTGGCAAGATTTTAGGACAATTCTTGAGAAAAGTTTAGCATAACTGATGGAAGTTGTTGGATTCAGTTGTGATCTATTTTACATGAATGTCCAGATTTATAAGTTTAGATTGCTTTCCAAGGTGGTGGCTTGAAGCAAACTACATTCCCACCTATGGTATGAAAGTCTGTTCCATCTATCTGCCAACAAGTGATGGCAGAAAAACTCCTGTATTTCTTTATTAATTATTATGTCAGTCATATTCTTTAATTAAATTTTAAATTTTAAGATAATTATGATTCATATACAGTTACAGAAATAATGCAAAGGTATCCAATTACCCTTCACCCAAATCCTGTCATCATCTAACAAAACTACAGTAAAACAATACACCCAGGATAACAGTATGAGTGCATCAAATCTGGTTCTGATATCCTATTACTACTTGTACACATTTGTGTGTGTGTGTACGTGTGTGTGTACATGCATGAGTGTTTACTTTAGGGTGATTTTGTCACATGTATTGTTTGTAATAGAACACCATGGTTAGGCCAGAACAATTCCATCAGCACACAGATCCCATCTTTTGCCTTCTTATAACTTATACCTACTTTTCTTCCTATCCATAAGCTCCAACAACCACCTGTTTATTCTTCATTTCTATCATTCATCTCAAAATGTTATATAAATCGGATCATAGTAATTGTTACTTTTGAGGTTTTCTTTTTTCTTCAGATTTGCTTTTTTCACTAACAAAATTCTCGGGAGATTCATCCACATTGCATTTGTCAATAGCTCATTCTTATAATCGCTGAGTAGTTTCCCATGGCACCACACTTTGCTTAATCATTCACTGGTTGAAAGACGACTGGTTCTTGGCCATTACAAACAATGCCACTATGAGCATTTGTGTGTTTGCATCAACATACATTTCTATTTCTTTGGAGTAATGCCCAAGAATGCAATTTCTGGGTTGAATGGTTATTGTATGTTTAGTTTTATAGGAAACTGTCAAAATGTTCCACAGGGAAGTTGTGCCATTGCTCATTCCTATCAGAAATGTGAGAGCCATCCAGCATTTAGTGTTGTCACGATTTTTTATTTTAGTTACTCCAGTAGGTGTTTGGTGACATCATGATTATAATTTACACTTCTCTTAGTGGTTAGTGATATTGAACATCTTTTCCTGTACTTTCTATCATTTCTATATTCCCTGGTAAAATGTCTCTTCATATCTTATGCCCATTTTCTCATTGGATTATTTTCTTATTGATGTTTTGCAAGTTCTTTGTATATTTTATATATGTGTACTTTGTCTGATATGTGGTTTTCAAAGATTTTCACCCTTCCTATAATTTGTCTTTTTATTCTCTTAACTATGTCTCAGATAAAAAGTTTTTAATTTTTAATGGGGCCCATTATACAACATTTTCCTTTTATAACCTGTGCTTTTATGTTAGAACTAAGAACTCTTTGTCTAACCCTATATCCCAAATATTTTCTCCAATGCAGTTTTTCTAAAAACTAATAGTTTTGCATTTTTTATTAAATCTATGAGCTACTTTGTGTTAATTCATATGTAAAACAGACTTTTTTCTCCCTCACATTCCAACATTATTTGTTGAAAACACTGTCCTCTTTCCATTAAATTGCAATATTGGTATGATGTTCTGAACTAATCACACCTATTTAGAAAGCTTAATACAATTTTTTCTAGTCATAAGGTGATTGAAAAATAAGTCATGTTTGATATTTTTGTGAGATATTTTATTTTGATATTCAAAGATTTCCTATTTGAGAATCATAATCTTGTTTCTTTGCTTTTTCTTTAATAAGGCTTTAATAAGCCTTTGGTTGTGATTGTGGAGTTAGAAAATTGGCAGACTAGAAATGCCTAGTCCTTAAGTCTCAACCAGTTTCAGAAAATAAAGTAGGAAGAATAAAAAAAGCAAAAAGACAAGAGAGATGGAATCTATCACTTTTTATGTCTAAATTTTTGTTTGCAAATGGGAACAACAGTCCTTAGATAAGTAATATCTCACACATAAATTTCCCCCAGTTGGGCCCTATTGCAGTGCCCTCTGGCCTCTGGGGAGAGAGAAGAGTAAGCCTTTGCTCTCCTGGGTATCTACCGCTCTTCCTGAGACTGAAGGAGTCTGGTCTCAGAGGCATATGCAGGGAGCTGAGCAGCTGGTGAGTGGAGAGCTTGGATTAGCATGTTGGATGGAGGGATGGGGTGGCACAGTGTGCTCCCCACCCTGCCCCCAACATAACACACTGTCCATGAGCTCCGGCTGTGGAAAAGATCAGTAATGTAAATGGATTAGGAAGGCCTGTCTGGTCTCTTCCTGCTGCCATGCACCTGGGGCCCTCTATGCAAGAGATTAGTGTGCAGCAGCTTTATTGGGGGGAGGGGATGAGGAGGAGACATTTAAATGTCAGCTTTGGTTTAAAGGAGTGCTGCTAAGGAGTGGAAAGAGAATACCAGTTTTCTCGCTCCTTCTTCATCGAATCACTCCCGTGTGTTCCTCTGAGTTTGCACCTATGTAAAACACAGGCCTTGGTATTCCTTCTAGAGATTCTCACTCTTCAGGCAGGTGTTGGCAATCACTAGAGACAGGATGGTGCTGGCACCAAACCCTTCTCTGCTTGTGGCAGCTGGAGAGGAAATTACAGGAATCATATATTGGAAGCAAATGTCTCCTCTTTCCCAGACAGAGGAGAGCAAGCAACAGACACTACCCAGGCATAGGTAGCTCTGTCACAATGCATGTTAGCTTGGTGCGGGGGTGGGGAGGTGGGGGGGGATGGTTTTCCATTCTCTTGGCTTTATGTGTTCCTTACCAATTTGGGAATGTATGTGTGTGTGGGTTTATACTTATATATGTTGTATGTGACTTATGTGTTAACTTACTGAGACTCACGCAGACTGACTGACACCCCCTCCCCACCCCATGAACATTTCCTTATCTTCTCCTGTGTGCCTGGCCTTGCACCCAGTCCTCAGAACACAGATTAAAGCTTGTGTAGACATAATGCAGGCATGGTGCAGAGGGGCCATGCTGGGCTGAAGTGATGAGTGGTAGCTCAGACATGTTCCTGGACATCACAGGAGCTCTGCCACATGTGTGTCTTTGCAGGCATGAACCTTGTTTCTGTGACTCTGGCCAGTGCCTTGCATGTAAGGGGCAAAGCTCTGTCTGAGGAAGAAATCTGGTCCCTCTTGTCCCTGGCTGCTGAGCAGCTCCTGGAAGACCTTCGTGATGGTAAGAGAAGTATGTTTGTGGTGACTGAATCTCCTGCCAAACACAATTCTGGCTGATTGGTAATATATTTGATGTATCAGAACAAGTAGGCAAATGACACCCACCCAGGGAACTGTATTGGGAAGATAGGTCTGCCTCTTGAACCCATGTCATGCTGCAGAGTAGGAAGAAAGAAACACCTTGCTTTTGCCTTGATATTATAGCTTTTCCAGTCATGTGGCTCTCTGGGCCTCTCCCAGCACCTGGAAGCCTGGAATAAGTAGAGACCAGAGGTGGGTGTGGGGGGCTCAACTAACATCCCATCATGTCCCTTATCAGAATCTGCACCAGCATGGGTCCCACCAGGAGATAGAGCCCCATACTCAGTAGTCTAGACAGGGAAGATAAATAATAGTATAGATTATTAAACATTGATTTAAGAAAACTCTACATAGTCCCCTAGGGCCCAGGGCACCTTCCAGTGAGAGACAAACTCTGAAGTTTGGGTTGGGACTCAAATCTGCTGCAGGAGAGGTGATTGTCATCCGAGATGACAGCAAAGTTGGCTGCTCTGCCTGATCACAGACAGGCTGCAGTCACTAGACCAGCAGGGTGCAGACAGTCACCAACATGGGTTGGGGACCCTCTGGGTAGAGGTAGGCACAAGTGAGATACAACTCTGGATGCTGGTGAGTAGGAGACCTAGAGCTACCCCTGCCCCCTGCATCTGGGTAAACAGAGTCAGGAGAATGTGACCACAAGGTTAGGTCAGACCACTCCGTGCTAGAGCCATTGTGGGTCCACGGCCTATGTCCCACACATCACTGGCCCAGCAGGGAACCAGCCTCCCACAAAGCGCCTAGCACTCTCTACTGAGAATGCTTCATCTGGCACTCACTGTGAAGGAGAGATGTCTAAGAGGGGAGCAGCTACTGAAGGATGGATTTGAGGCTGCAAGGTGTTGATAACTGAAACAAATACCAAGTACCACGTACCTACACTCAGAGGGCAGCTCAGAAGTCACACATGCTTGCAGATTGCCAGACCTCAGTGGAGGTTCCTCACCCATGAGCTCCCAAGAACTCAGTCAAGTTGGGGTCTCAGTGTGGGGATATAGAGATGTTGGTGGTATAGTGGTGAGCATAGCTGCCTTCCAGTATGGAGGGATGAAGGGAGGCAATACACTTGCACCTTCAGCTTCAGATTCTCCCTGAAGTTTCATTCCTTCCTCCCTGCCCTGGAGGTTCTGATGAACAGCCACAGCATGCTCAGATCAACCGCCTTGGTCCCTGGCTTGACTCTAGAGAAGTAGAGCTAGTGCCAGTCTCCAGAAGGACCCAACTTTCTTCTACCTTTAACATTGAGACTTGGGGTCACTAATGGATTTGGATACAGGTGCTAGTTCCCCAGTCACAGTTGCAGTTACCTTTGGTAACATGCTCCTGGGCTCACAGGTATGAGGGTTGTGTTTGTTCTGTTCCATGTTTCCCTGGGGTAGGGTCCACAGTCTCTAGAGTGGGTACTGGAAGGCATATGCTAGGCACAGTCCCACAGCTTGTTCTCCAAAAGGTGGCCCTGTCTTTACAGCCCCATTACTGCCTTGGTTTCAGATTCCTCAGACTATGTCATCTGCCCCTGGTCAGCTTTGCTTTCTACAGCTGGAAGTCTTTCTTTCCAAGACCATATTTCTTATATAGAAGCTGCTCCTTTCAAGGCCCCTGAACTTCTACAAGGACGTAGTGACAGTGAGCAGCCTGATGCAGCTCAGGTAAGGTGTGTGTTATCTCTGTAACATCCTTGGGTTTTGTCCCTGTGGAAAGACCTGGTCCTAGGACGTCAGGCCTGTCCTAGATATGGCTTCCCCAGCTTCCAGCTTAGCTCCAAGGGAGACTAGCTTTGTAGAATTTAGTCCCAGACTTTCTTGCCAGCAATTTATATTAGTTCTTAGATGAAGACAAATCAACTTCTCTGAGCCCCAGTTTCTATGTATAAAGTGGGGTTAATATGATCTAATCCATCAGTTTATTATAAATATTAAGAAAGAAATGTAGGAAAAGCTGTGGGTTTATGCCTTGCCACATTGGTACCACTGTCAGAATGCAACAAAAGCCCTAAGACCAAACAAGTGTTCAAGCAGAAATTTATCCTAAGGCATGAATAAAGATTGATTTAGGGGCAGCAATGTTTATTTCTGCATTGTTGACATTTGTGATCAATTGGAAACAAGCTAAATGTCCACTAAAACAAGACAGCATTAAAATGAGACTTAGAAGCTTAGTTAATGACTTGAGAATAAATTAAATACATGCATGTACAATATAATACTAGCTGAAGAGAGAGAGAAAGAGAGAGAGGAGAGGAGAGGGGAGGGGCAAGAAGGGAGACAGGAGAAGAGAGAAGGGAGAGAATTCATTCTAAAAATACATGCACCAAGGTGTTGGCAGTGATTATTTCTGGATGGCAAATCGGTGATGATTTTTATTTCTCATGGTTGCATTTTGCTTCTGAATCACAAAAAGTTCTAATAAACATAATCTTCAATTTAAAAAAGATGAAATTCTCAAGAGAAAACAGTGCAAGGCTGGCATACAGCCCTGAAAAGGACAGTGTAGGTGTTTAATCAATGTGTTCTGTTCCTTCTTCATTGCCTTTTCATGGGAAAAGTGCAGATCTGGAAATTCTGTTCCTCTCTGGAGCCATGCTATCACTGGGACTGTTTTCCTGTAAGCAGAGAATAGGGGTTTGACAGCTTCTAGGGTTGGCACGTCTGCATCTCTGTCTTCAAGTGACATCATAGCAGTGAATGTATCAGGATGAGCACTAAATATGCTGCATGATGTGGTATGATGAACCAGGAACCATGATCTGTGTAACAAAGAATGGAAACACTGCAGGCACACACTAGTAAGCAAGCAAGTAGAAGCAACTTTATTTAAAGGTCAGTTCCTGGGAGCTAAGCTGTAAGGATTAGAGAAACTGGCTAACTCTTACCAGAGTAAGCAAGCCTGAAGAGATTTATGCAAGGATGGATAAAAAGCAAAAATATCCCACATGTACTCAAAAGGTTGGGGAGTAGCTGTGTACTATAATGGGTTGCCATTGGTGAAAAAACTGAACTTTTTATAGGTATATTCTTGTTTTGGGTATGAGCTGTGATGACGATGCAGTTTCTTGATTGGTCAATCTTCACCAATGCCCTAACATATATTAACCAGTAATGGTGTCATGGGCTTTTTCCTGACATTTCTCTATTTATACCTCCTGGGGATCCCATATTTCCCAGGGTTCCAGTCTCTATATCAACTGGACATATGTTCTTGACCTAGAGATACAAAAAAAAAAAAAACCCAAAAACCAAAACAAAACAAAAACTGCTTGTTTTCAACAATGCTGTAGTAACCACACATCTTACACACCATGCTTCTTTCATCGTCTTACACACCATCTTTCATTAATTCATTGTTCCCCCTTCCAAAGAGCCAAAAGACATTCTTAGAAGAGTTCTTAAGGAGAATGCCAGTCATTATATGAAGCCCCATGATGATAATAAGGTAACATTTGGTGAGAACTTAGTGTGATTGAGAGGTGACTTAGTCAAGTGACTCAGGACATGGGTTTTGGTACTATGTTCAAGTCTAGACTGCAGGTCTTTTTGGGCAAGTTACCTACCTTGGTTTTGTTTTAGTTTCTGCTGCTTCTGTAAAGAGGGGCAAGTAAAATACCTACCTTACAGGGTTGTGGTGAAGATTAAATTAGTTAATATAAAAGATTCAGAGCAAGGCTTGGTCTGTGTTCCATGTCAGTTACAACAAAAGCTATTTATTATTATTATTATTATTATTATTATTATTATCATCATCTCTAGGTAGTTTTCACTCAATCTTCATGAGTATTCAGACAAAATACTCACTTTGTAAATAAAAAAAACTGAGCCTCAGAGAAGTGAGAAAATGTTTTTCCTTTTTATCAGGTTGCTTTTTGACAAATTTGGTGCTTTTTAATGAGACTGAAACACAGTGATTATATGCAACTCATTTTGGCTACATAAGAAACAGAAATTTTCAGTGTCTGGAACCAAAGATAAAGTTATTATTTACTTAGCAAATCTAGAGATTGGTTAAGAGCTCAATAAATATCATCAAGGACCCAGGTTGTGAGTTTTCATTCTACCTTAGCTGCTGGCTTATATTTGTTCTTATTGCTGATGGTTCCAAGATGACTGCTGTGATTCCATATATCACATCAGTGTTCAAAGCAGAAGCTAGAGGGAAAGGATGACACAATGTGTTTCTATTGTCTGTAAAAAAGATTTTCTCAGACATACACTAAAAGACTTAGATCTTTTGCCAAAATTGAGTATAAAGAAAGGTCACTGTGGCTTTCAGCGGCTAGAGTAAGCTGCAAAGTTAGTCACTGAGCTAGTTAGGGAGTTGCAGGTAGTAACTGAGCTAGTCAGCCAACAGTGTTGGAGAATGAATTGTATTTTGCTTGGAGAACCAAAGTGTAACAAAGATGACTGTGTGCTTTTCCTCTTGGGCAGATGCACGTCTATTCTTTAGGAATGACCCTTTACTGGTCAGCAGGGTTTCGAGTTCCACCCTATCAGGTATGTAAACTAGATACTCAAATTCTTGCCAGATCATTCATTTGTATCTATTTAGTAATTTTTTCCAAGGCAAGTACCACATCTATTGAGCTCTGTGTCATGGCTCTGTCTGGCTAACTGATGGGAAGACATTGTCAGCTGACTACAACTGTTCCTGCTAAATCCAGAAACAACTTCAGAATCCCACCCAACAGTGGCATCCAGGAAGCTGCAATCTGGGATTAGCAAGTAAGACTGATGTGTCACTCCTACTCAGAGAAAGGAGCAACCCAGAGGATTTGTAAAACAGATTTTAAAGTAGCTCTTTTTTGTAGTGAGATGTTTTCCTGCAAAAGGGTTTTGTGCTCCTTAGATCTAGTAAAATGCTTCTTAACTCTTCCTCTTGAAGATTTTTCCAAAGTAGTTTACTAAAACAAGTTTTAAAATGTAGACATGTTGTACCTTTGTTGTATCATGTTACACAAATTTTGACTATAAAATGTGTGTGTGTGAATTTTCATCTGACACTGTAGGATTCCTTAGCAGCCTGTATAACAAGAACATATGCTGAAGAGACCCTTTACCCCTGTCTGCCCCCCCCTCATCCTTACTGCTCACCTTTGTCTCCTCCAATTTTGCACCCCCATGATGAGTGCTCTTTCTAAAAGAGAAGCCTCCTGCCCTGAAATCTTTCATAGCTTCAATTACCCATAGGGGGCATTTCCCTTCTCAGCAGAGCACACCTGGCATCAGAACTGGATTCCTACCTGTGGCCCTGGGCCTCTCTGGTATTCTCCTATTTCAGGCCAGTTTTATGAGCATGTAGTCTGTGTAATAGCACAGGGCCTTGCACATAGCCCATGCTTGATTTAATCTCTTCTGCCAACGTCTACAAATACTTAATAATATTGAACATTATGCATTATAATTATAATTGAACATTGAACATTACATTGAACATAATAACTTTATACATTGTTATTTTGCTCTGGCCCTGGTCTTGCCTATATCCCCTTCTTTTCAGACATGGAAACCTTTGCTGCATCTCACTTCCCTCTACCTGCATCTCACTTCCCCAATTTTCTCCTGGTTAACCCCATGGTGCTTTTTGAGATTCTTTCCCCTCCTTCTTCCTCCTTCTTCAGGCTGAATTAGACCCCTTTCTTGTATTATTGCCTTGTCTTGTCTTGTGTTTCCATAGACCACAGGCTTATTACCCTGAAACTTTATTTCTTGAAGTGACAGTATTTATCATCAGGACTGTGAGCATAAGGAGGACAGAGATTATCACCTACTTTCCATCTCCATAGCACTGCTGTACCAGGCACATAGGTGTCACTATGATTTGCTGTGTGAGTACAATACTTAGTAACCTGGTGACACATGAAAGGAGAAGTTCACATGTAAAAGTAGTTTTCATCTGGAAATTGACTTTCAGCTTGGGTCAACGATGAGAAAAGGCCTGATTTTGTGTCTGTGCTCGCCACTGGACATTCCTGTGTTAAGAAGGCATGGGTCAGGAGAAAGACCAAAAGAGATCCACCTAAATAACTTGTGAAAATGACAGGTTGCCAAAGTGAATGAGAGTTGAAGGCTGATTCCTTCAACAGGGTGCTGGGTGAGTAGAAACCCATTTTGTCATGCACCTGTTATCCCTAAGTACTTCAAGCACATGTTTGGTGTCTCCATCCATGATGGAAAGGCATTCCATGTTAGAAAGCAACAAATCAGGCACAACCAGTGCAGAGATCACTGTTTGCATCTTGCTGCCACAGCGATACATCTGTGTCCATCTGTGCTCATGGGAGGATCAGGCATCTGTCTGGGGTAATAAGGACATGTTTCCATCAGTTCCCACTGCACAGCTGAGAAGGTGCTGGGTTGGTCAGCAGTGGCACTACAGATTTCTCACCCAGATGTTCTGCTCTCCAGCCTCTGCAGCTCCGAGAGCCTCTGCACTCGGTCTTACTGACCATGTGTGAAGACCAGCCTCATAGGCGACTGCCACTACTGTCTGTACTGGAAGCTTGTCGGGTTCACCAGGAAGAGGCAGCTGTCTCTCCAGCCTCTGCTAATCTCCATGTCAGACGGCTGGTCGGCTTGGTACTGGACACCCTGTCTGAGGTCAGCACTGGTCTGCACTATCTAATCTGGAGACAGGCTTGACTTTTGAAATTTAATTAGCAAAATTTGCATAATTAAAGTGAAATAAAATAAAAATTATACCACATTCCTACCACATCTCACGTGGCTAGTGATCACTATGTTGGATGGGGGCAGTTCTAGAACATTCCCATCATCACTTTTCTATTCCTCGGTACCTGTCAAAACCCTGAAACAAACTTGAATTCCTAATGTGGCCAAGACCCTGGGGACCTTTGAAAGGGCCTCTTTACATAAAAAACAATCAGGTTAATAACCCAGGATTCTTTCACCTAACAAAACTCAACTCTAGCCCTCTCACAAGAATTCTGCCCTGCTGGATTTATGTATCCCTGGTCTCTCTTCCTTTAGCTATTTTACACCTGTGGAGGATCTTGTTGCTATGCAGGTCACATTGCTGCTCCCAGCACCTAGCACAAGGTCTGGGACACAGCAGTCATTTCCCCTGAAGCAAAGCCAGTGACAGGGATTCTTACATGTTATCTATTAGGGATTTGCTCTCAGGAGAGGAGGAATGATGGAAGGAGGACTGGACATGGGCCAAGCCAAGAAAGGGGGTGTCCCCATTGAAGATGGCTTCAGCCTAATCCCTCAGGGAATTCCAGACCAGGGACTGTGTCTGTCACACTTAGTCCCTCTTGATGCCAGGGCAGATCTGGGACTGTGGGGAGGCCAGTGATGCACATGATCTCTGAAAGGAGTTTTGTGCTTTAGAGCAGTCGTCAGGTATAAAACCTGGGTGGCTGCTTGTCTAGGGGACAAGTTGAAGAAGTGAGACCAAGACCAGTGCAGGGGCCATGTGGGCGGAGAAGAGGGACAGTCAGAGGGAATGCTGCCAACCATCAGAAGTGCCTCTCCCATCCGGTTCCTTCTTGTGGATTCCTTCTTTCTTGACATGGAAACTTGTTCCTCTTTTGACTGAATCATAGGATTAAGGGGTATTCTACTTATTTGAAAGATATGGGAGCTTACTACCCACGGGGGTCCTGATGGACATGGCAGTGACCTACAGAGTTTTCCTCAGGGATCCATAGCTACATTTTATCACTGATTTGACATTCATTGGAGCACTAAATTAAGTGACCTATAATAGGACACTTGAGATTGGAGGAAACAGAAAAGCATGCAAATGTGATTTATTGCTGTGTATTATAGGGAGATGTGAGTAAAATGACAAGGGAGGCAAAGAGAGCATCCTTACTTCTGTCTTGAGGACAGAGGTGGAGAGGATTGGAAGAGAGGACATAGCTCTGGGTCTTGGAAGGACAGATGAATCAAACAGGAAGAACTTAGTGGAAGGAGCACATGGGCAAAGGTTGAGAGTGCCCAAGCACTCAGCCCTAAGGTTCAGAGGGAGTGAACATTTTTTGGGTGCAGGTGGATGCTGGGTACAAAGTGCATTCTGGTTGCCAGAGAAGGCATTAGGAGGATCTCACTATATAGACAAGATACTTTCACTCTAACTTAACTGATACTTGCCTTTTTGGGATGCCAATGTTTGATGCACTTGACCTTCAGGTGGAAAGGATGGTTGTGGAAGAAAGCTCCCCTGTGCATCAGGAAAGAAGTCACCTGCTCAGGAACAGGCTACATCAGGCGAGCTGTGAGAGACCAGTGGTATGGGCCCTGGAAGATCTTCATCCTCGCAGAGGTGGGCACCATGTCTTGAGCATTCCCTGCACTGACTGATGGCGCCCTTTACACTGCCTCCCATCCCACATGGTCTGATTTTCATGCTACAGTGGTAGAGAAAGCCCACACAAGTGCCACTCCCTCAGGAAATTCCTGCAGAGAAGGGGCTAGCTTACTATTCATCTGTGTAGAAGAAAGGTTCGTTAAAGGTAAAACTTAATGCATCAAATCTAACCCCCTTTTTATAGAGCTCTAACTGTTAAGTTGATAAGACATAAGATAAGCACAATAAAAGAAAATTTTTCTTTTAGTTTCAAGGTAGAGTGAAAGGAAAAGTAATTAGCAATAGCTTTTTTGTTGTTGTTTTAGATGCATTAAAAATCACTGGGAATAATCTTCAAATTTTGTACTATTCTCAACTTATCTACTGAATCTGAGTTTTTATTTTTAGTGGGTATTTTGTCTGTTGTCCTTAAAGTTAAGTATTCTTTGCCCTTTGGCTTACGTGTCTCATCATACCTCTCTGAACCACCTGTAACTGTCATTTCAACATGAGAAAACAGACTCAAGAGAAATTAAGAAATTTCACCAAAATCACGCAGCTAGGAAGCTGTGATACAGATCATTCTAGGCTGTCTAAAGCAAGAAAATCATGCTCTCTGTGTCTGCATACACCTTGACCATGCCGATTGGATAATTTCAGCAAGAAGCTCAGAGACCCAGAATTCCTTGGATCCCTGTCTGAGCACCTCAGCATGTGGTCCCTACAGCTTCTCTGCTAGCAGGTAAGCAGCAAGGTGTACATACAGGACTATGAACTTGGTATAGGCTGTAAGTTTGGAGGCTGCAGTATCTGGCTTCTTTATTGAGTACTGTTGAGAAGCTCTTGCTTTTCAGCAATAGCAACAAAACCAGACCCTATTCCATTGGGAGAAGTCACATTTAATTTTTTGCCATCAGTAGATTATGATAACATGGATGAACTTAGAAGAATTCATATTAGAAGAAACAAGTCAAAAAGAAAAAAAACAGAAACCAAATGGTTTCACTGCTATATGGGACATGGGAAAGATAAATAAAAATCCATGAAGAAAAGTCAAAACAAGCCAACAACCAAAGTGAAGTACACGACCTGCGGGGTGGTGGAGATGGGATAGGGTGGGAACAGTCAGAGAGGGGAGGAGAACCCCAGAGATCATAGAGATGTGAAATTCATATATAAATAAAGTATTAAAAAATATATATATTAAAAAAAAGAAGAAGTCACATTTAAGCAACTAAGAAAACTAAGGGAACGAGAGGTGTGGTGGCACTCGTTGACTGGGCACTTTGTCTCTTCAAGAAATCCAGTTCAGACTCAGCAGTGGATCAACAACCCACTTGCATGTTGTCATGTTTATCTATGCATGACAAGCAACCACAAACACAGGGGTTAAAAACAGTGATTTATAGCTCTGGGGTCTGAGTTTGGGAATGCAAGTACTGCTCAGTTGAGAGGTTCTTCTAGACTCTGCTGGGTGCCCTTGTGCATTTGTGAGCTGCTGAAGCTTGGCTAAGGGACAAGGTAGAGGGCTGTTACCTAGAGGCACGAAACTTCACCAGAAGGCTAGGCCAGGATTGTTCTTAGCACAGTAACAGAGTTGAAGAAGAGGGAAAGGGAGAGGAAGAAGCAGGAGGAAAAAGAGGAAGGAAAAGAGGTGGTGGGGTACACAGAACCTCCCAGACTTGTTTTCTACTAGTTCTACTTCAGTCTGTTGGCCAAATCAGGTTTCAAATCCAGCCCAGATTCAAGGGTGGGAAATAGACTTCTCCAAATTTAGTAGGAGTTGGTGCAAAGTCACACTGAAAATGACATGGTTCAGGGAGAAGAATTGTGACAACTATTGCAGTCAGTTTAACATTGGTGCTTAAATTTGCTCAAAAGTCACATGGGCTTAAATCATCCTGATCTTGGAACGTTGGACATTTTGAAGCATAAGTATTAATTTATCTATTGATTTGTGGAGGACTGTGACAATGTGACGGTCCAGTTTATCTTTGAGCTGTGATGTCAAATACACAGTGGGGGCTTTGACTGGATGTTGTAGAGCTTACTTCACAATGATTTTCCTGCCATTTAAAACTCTATTTTCCAAGTGAAAATGGTTTCATTGTTTTTCCCTGATTCCACAATCTATGTTTATTATAAACATACTTTGAAAAAAATATGTAAAAGTCTAGGGAAGAAAGTCAGAAATCCCTGTGACTCTGTTGCCCACTCCAGGATGTTCAGGACCTGGGATCGTGGAATCTGCTTGCCCCAAGCACAGTGAGCAAAAAGAGTCAAGGGTTAGGGAAGAGACCAACCATGCACTTTAAACTGTTTACTTCTGTCACTGTGCAGTCATAGTGACCTCATTTAAAAGTGAATATGATAACTTCCCCCCACCCCCCCACTGAAGGTGAGTTGAAGATGAAGTGGTGGATATATTGATATCCAGCTGAGCATCTGCATATGGTCAACTTTTACTACATGGAGACCATTTTCACTGTTAACTGCTCCTTCCCTTTGACTGCTGACCAGTGCTCCTGCAGCTGAAGTTCTCCATGACCCTCAGGAAGGCCAGCGGTTCAGCTCTAGAGCTGGATCTGCTCTCTCTGTGGAAATGGAAAACTCTCTGTCTGCAACTCCATCTCAAAGGAATTTTCTGCATAGAAAGGAGAAGGTAAGAAAAAACGACCTGAACGATATCTCCCAAAGAGGCTTGAATAGGGAGCTATGGATGGCTGAATTGGCAAATGAAAATGGATATCCTCTTTGGGAGCATTGGGGGGGGGTGTAGTGTAGGAATGGCTCCCTATGCTGAATTGGACTAAAATCAACCTGAAATGTACTGTTCAAAGCATCGGCTATTCATTGTGTGCTCTTGCTATAGTAGACACAATGTGAATGTGAAGATGGTTGAAGATGTCAGGTCTCACCCTTCAGAAAGCTGACAGCTATTGCTGTGGCTGATGAAAGCAAAGTATGTAGTAAGAGAACTGACAAAGGTTGAATGCACTTGGAAGGAGCCTGCTGAGTGAACAAAATACAGATGCAAATATGGGAATGGTCAGACAGGGAGGACAGACAGATTCTCCCTCTTGGTTGACAAATGGGATAAGGGGTTTTGGATGAATGTGGGGATGTAAGGTTCAAGAGTAGCCAGGCCAGTCTGTCCTGGTCTTGAAGTATGGCCTGGTATCCTGGATGAATGTATATAGCCAGTATGTTCTTGCCCTTGGGGCCTCTGACTCTTTGAAGACAGGCTGGTTATCCACTGATTTGTGGAGGGGTTAGCTTGTGAAGCTAACTGAGGGGTTTAGCTTGCAAAACCTGGGCTAGAGGGTGAGATCAGGGTGGTTCCAGGATACATCATCTTTCAGCAGCAGCCTGGTATCAGCTGTCATAGCTGTCTGGTGTTTAGAAAAAAATCACCCCTCCCTCAAACCCATCATACTGCCACTAACTGAAAAACTGCTAAAAATCATATCTTGTGGTAACTGTGAGCGATTGACATCCCCCTAGGGATTGACAGGCCCTTCCTGGACTGTTTACTGAGGAAACTGCTTCTCTAGACCTTCTGTTTGAGCACCCAGATCCTTTAAGTTCAGACCTAGATGTGCCCAGAGACCCTTACCAAATTGTCACAAAGAGATTCACTTTAAGCTCCTTAACAAATGGAGAAATGAGCTGAGCCTGGGGTTTCCTCAGAGCATTGTCCCTTCCAAGGCCACTCTCAGGTCCTCTGGAAACTGAGGAGTTAGAAGGAAGTGCTGGAAGCCCTGGTCACCTTCTTTGGCTTTTCTTCTTAATTGCTCATTAAAGACAATCCATACGGGACATTTTTAGGATAGGATACAAGTCATCCTTTGGCTTGGCTTTTGGCCTATTAAGAAGGGAAACCTGCTGGGTACTCATGGAGGCATAGTGGAAGATTCACTTAATCCCATCATGGATGCTGGATTTGAGCAAGTTTCTTAACTTCTTCATGTCTCAATTTCCTGAAAAATGGGTTGAGACTGTGCACCTAATGGGAGGATGACTGTTTCTAAATAATGATGGGCCTTAAAGTATATCCAGGATCATGCATGGTATGCAAACATGAAGTATTCAGTTGAGAACAACTGTCCTTTGATTCAATATCCAGAACTAAAAACATGCTTTCATTTAGTCTAAACCAGAAGGTATTTTTGTTTTTAAAAAATCTTTTTTCATGTTATATGTATTTGTAGTTTTGATCATATAAAAGAGTCTGTAATGATGCATGAGTTATGAAACTTACAGTGAAGTGGACACCCAAATTAAGCTATACCGTGACTAAAAACACTATGCTTATTTGTGAGATTCTGCTTTGGATGCCCAGACTAACTGGGACCGAGGCCAGTTGAACTCCATTTCACTGCAAGGCATTTCCTGCAGGCTCTGAGGAAGAGAGTGCTGGTAGCAGGTGGGGGAGGTGGTGAGGCAACAGGGGAGCCCAGTCTGAAGACTGAGGTCACCTTGTGGAAATGACTTTTCTATTATGACTGACAATGAATGTTTTCCTCAGTTCTCTAGGCCAGAGTTTGTTCTGCTGGCAGGAGAGGCCCCAGTGACTTTGCATCTGCCTGGATCAATTGTGGTAACTGCTGGATTAGACTAGGCAAGGGTGAATGGTGTGAGGGGACCGTGCAGGCCTGTAGTTGTAGGTGTAGGTGTAGAATGGTGTGTAGGCCTGTAGGCTGATAGCCTCGATTTCTACCAAGGAAGGCTTTGAGGGTGCTCATTCTTTCTTCCAGATACCTACCATTCTTGACACTAAGTCATAGTCCTACTTTAGCCCTCATCTTCATGTTTAGGGAGAGCCCTCTGTGACTCCTGGCTAAGCCCTACTTGTTCTTCCAGATTCAGTTCAGCCTCATCTCCTCATGCCCCCCTGGTCAGCCTGACCTGGAAGACTCAGGAAGTGGAGTGGGGAACTTCCCCTTCTGTATGTAGAAGGTGGAGAAGTACATTCTACATTGTGAACAGAATATGTGGGATCACAGGAAGACAAATCTATGTGGTGGCTAATGAATCTAGAATCAATCTGAGTGAGGTGAAGAGAGAGAAAGCAGATTGCTATTGTATGGATATGACCAATTTCTTCTGCTGACCAATTTCTTCATTCTAAGTAATCCCTTAGTTCTATCCTTACATCTTCACTGGATCTGCATTGCCCATATTATCTCTGCTGTGCTCTGCAAAGACCTCAGGAAAGAGTGTCATCTTGGCCTATATCCCCAGAGATGTATGGTTCAATGGTGAGGTCACTGGAAAGCTGCCCAGATTTCTTCAGGAAGATACATCTGTTGGATCAACCTTCTTCAGCCTTTCTGGCCTCAGCAGAGAGTGTAGATTAGAATCCAGTTCTGCTTTTTAGTAACTGCAACTGTGGTCAAATGACTTACTGTCTCTCAGCCTCATTTCTCATATGCTGAATAGGAACTATAAACACATTCAGCTCTGAAGGCTGTTTGTCATTAAATAAGAAAATATACTCACATGAAGTGCTTAGCTAACCCATGGGGGAAAAGATCATGCCTCATTGTTATTATATTAATTGGCATTGTTATTTTCAGACCAAAAACAGGAAATCCTATTTGGCTCTCAGGGACCTCTGTGTGGTTCTGCTGAGTGGGCAGAGTCTGGAGGTGAAATGTGACATCATGTCAACAGTGGGAGCTGTCTTCAATGCTGTCATGTCCATTGCCAACCTTGAGGAGCTCACCTACTTTGGACTGGCTTACATGAAAGGCAAGTGTCTCCTGGGTAACCTATAGCTGGCCTGGTGCCTTAGATAACATAGGTATTTGGATATCTAAAAATTTATTCCTTCTGCAAATAAGCTACTTGAGACTGGGTATCTCACCTTTTACTATTGAACATTATTTGCATAGTGAATCAGGCTGCAAATGCTCACATGCTTAGTGTCAACTAAGTGCAGAAGGCTGTAATGGAATAGTGTTTGTAAGTTTTGGGTTTTTTTTGTGATTTTGCAGGTCTGGTTGATCAATCTCAAGGCATTGATAAATATGGAAACATTTTCTTCTAGTTGGAAATATAAAATGGTACCTCCACTGTTGACTGTATAAGGACAGTTCCTCAAAAACTAAAATTAGATCCAACAATTTCACTTTCACATTCATATCCAAATGATTGAAAGCCGGGTCTCAGTGAGATATTTGTACAACTACATTCACAGTAGCATTATCTACCACTGAAATGTGGATGAGATCCAAGTATCTGTCAGTGTGTGAACGGGTAAACCAAACATGGTCTATACATACAATGGAATATTATTCAACCATAACAAGGAAGACAATTCTAATAATGCTACAACATGGATGAATCTTGAAGATTTCATGCTAAGTGTAGTAAACCACTTTCAAAAAGACATATACTGTATGATTTCCCTTGTGGAAGACACAGTAAGAATAGTTAAAACCATAGAAACATAAAGTTGCCAGTCACTGGGTAAAGGAAGAATGGGAATTGATGTTTAGGATATATAGAGAGGCTGTTTTACAAGATAAAGAGTTCTGGAGATGTATGGTGGTGATAGTTATACAACCATGCTTAACGCTGGTTATACAACCATGCTTAACACTAATGACCTGTATACTTAACCTTGGCTAAAAGGATCAGTTTTCTGTATTGTGTGTTTTACCACCATAAAAAAGTTCCATCTCATAATACAGAATTAATGGGAAAGCACATCGCACCCAGGAGCATGAATAAGGATCCATTCTGAACACCTTGAAGGACTGGGTTTCTACACCATCTCATCTACCCCTCCACAGAAGAACTCAATAATTATGTATTGAAAATATTTGTGGTAGTTGAAGCTCTTTAACCACTGTGAGGAGTAGAGGGAAGAAAATTGAGTTGCCATCACTAGGCCTTCAGTTTTTGCTCTACCAGCTGCCTTACTTAGATATCATTATTTTGGTGTTCTCCTCTTCTCCCAGACCCAATAGGAGGAAATAATGACTTGTGGGATCATCAGTGTGCCATGGGTGGTGAGTGGGTGTCTTTTCCCCAGCTCTCAGCAGATCTCTGAAAGATCCCTCTCCCAAATAAAAAGACCAATTATTATTTAATTTGATGTGATAATTAATGTTTGCTCAGCATTTCACAAAGTGGGAATAAAATAATCTTTAGGAAGCATCACATTTTATTGATCCAGTATCTGTAATCTAAATAAAACCAATATACTTGTTCTGGGACTACAAACTTAGGACTTCCCTATTACTGTCTCCTCCTTCACACACTGTCCTCACATAACAGAGAGAGAGAAAGCAAGTAATTCCTCGTTTCATTATACTAATTACCTCAGAGAGGTCCTAAGATAAACCTGGCTACCTCCCCAAGACCTTATCTCCATATGCTATCACATTGGCAATTTGGGCTTCAATATATAAATTTGAGGGAATACATT
The DNA here is from genome assembly GCA_004024945.1 of Uropsilus gracilis. NCBI lineage: Eukaryota > Metazoa > Chordata > Mammalia > Eulipotyphla > Talpidae > Uropsilus > Uropsilus gracilis. The sequence continues at coordinate 44,666 of PVHY01010379.1, forward strand.
CAACCCATAAAACACCATTTGGGGGTTTGGGGGGATGTTCCAGTTGATGTAAGACCTGGTCCATTGCAAGAATGGAACAAACACTCGTTCCACTTTTTCATTTTGTCTTCAAAGATGGTAGCTGGAAGACTATGTGCTATTTTCTCTAAGATAACAATTACATTTTCTCCTTTTGGTGCTGGATTTCTCTTCCTTGACCCTCTCCTTTTGTATCCTCCTGCTCTTGTACTCATAGCCCCAGCAAATATCTTGTAATGCTAGGTCCCCAGAGGCGGGCTATCTCCTGCATAAGACCCCTTCGGACCCTCTTGGCCTTAGCTCAGGGCATAGGTCTGAGGCTTAGTGTCTTTCCAACTTCTTTTTCCTTCAAGCACTCTCTGCTTCCCTTTCAGGCAAAGAGTTCTTTTTTCTCGACAATGAAACCCAGTTGGGCACAGTAGCCCCTGAAGGCTGGAGTGAACAGCCCCAGAAGAAGGCCCCCTTGGATACCTTCACACTCTTTCTGAGGATAAAGTTCTTTGTCAGTCACTGTGAGCTCCTCCAGTGAGTGCTGCAAACTTATTCCTTAATTCTTTAAGGGACTTACAGGTATCTAGATTGAGGTTAGAGATGATAGCTAGGCAAGTGGTGGTAAACTATACATTTTGCATAAATAAAAGCAGTTATTTTAGTTTATTTGGTTTTCAGTAACGCGGAAAAGGGGGGAATTCAGTGTTCTGGGGCAGGTCCTAGTCAATATAAGAACTTGCCATTTTGTTTCAGATATACACCAGTCAAGGTCAACTCTCTCTCCCCTGACCCTAACAGTCTTCTATACCAGCAGCCCAGTGAGAAGGAAGGCCATGACTTTGGAGCTTGGTCACTGCCTCTTTGTTTCTTTGCTTACTGGAGACACCATCTAGCTGAATATCAGTTTCTCCCTTGAATCCACCTGGCATGGGTAGCCCTCAACTAGGGGCAGAAGGTGTGGTTTGAATGAGGGTGATCAAGCTTGTCTTTCTGAAGTCTCTCTCTGTGTTCTTTGGGTTCATATTCTGTTTTCCTTCTTTTCTGTGCTCCCCAGATTGAGAATAAGCTCTGCTTTTAGTATTCTCCCTTCTTCTCCATAACCTACTAGCCTGTATGTCTGCTTTTCCCACTAGGCAGAGCCAGACAAGACATCAATTTTACCTACAACTTCGGAAAGACATCTTAGCGGACATGCTATACTGCAGCGATGAAACGCTGCTGCGGCTGGCAGTCCTCGCCTTGCAGGCCGAGTTTGGCAGTTACCCTGAGGAGGTAGGGGTGAAATCTGTGGCTCTTGTGTGTGGGTACTCGAGAAGCAGTTATGGGATAAATTTGTTAATAATATAGAGACTGTGCCTTTGAAAAACATTAACATCTACCACTGAGATTAGGGTAAATTCCATCCAGCCAGCCAGTCATGCATCCATCTATCCATGCAGTCATCCATTCATGCATTCATCCAACAAACATTCATTGAGTGTTCTTTTCTATATTTTGGGAGACACTAATATGTATAAGCTATGTTAAATGTAGTTCTACTCTAAGGCCTAAAAACAATAACTAACCAATTTATTGAATTGTCATCACCATCATCAATAGTAATAGACAACCTTTATCAAAACATCATTCTGTACCGCCATTGACCTAGATATTCTCCAAGCCATTCACTTACTTAACTCTCACTGTAACAGTACTAGAGAGATATTGCTCACATTTTCTAGAAGAGTGATTGGAGACTCACATGGCTAGAAAATGTTGAAACTAAAATTTGAACCCAGATGTGTTTGAGTTCAAGGCAAGTGCTGATTCTGCTGGATTCACTACCTCTGACATGATAGTTCTAAGTTTGTTAGCCAAGTTTTTGTGTTTGGAGCAGAACAATATGTAGGTTTCTATGATTTTGTTTGCTTATGATGGCTCCATGCTATAGGCTTACAAAGTTAGTAGAGACTACTGGCTATTTAATTTGCAGATGAGTCCAAATAAGGAAGGATGATGCTAATACATTTATTTGCTTAGTTAGAATTCAAAATGGAGACACCAAACAGGAAGAGGGAGCATCAAGTGAGCTGTGACAGAAAGCAGGGCAGCTTTGCTCTTAGGTTCATGAAACCCACGCTCATGTTTAAGGTGAGGGAAAAAGGGCTTGGCTACAAACCTCCACTGAGACTGAGCTTTGTGACCCAGAAATGTTATGTGATATCCAAATGCAGTTTTTCTCTGGCTACATTAGCAGAAGCAGAAAGGGAAGAGCAAGGAAAGTAAAGTTCTCAGTGTTTCTTTCCCTGTTGACCTCTCAGCCAACATATTGAGCTTCATCTTGGAGTGTCTCATACCACTGTTATGTGACAGAAGTTGAGTAGCTCCGGAAATCCACTACAGAGAACATGAGAGGCATTTACTGTTCAAAAAGCAAAAAAAGGAAATGTTTAACCTTTACATCCTTGGGTCTCTGAATACCTTCCCAGCAGTGTCTACTTGTCCAACCTCACCCATTTTCAAGGCCATCCTTACCCCTGCAGCTTTTCTGCCCTCCTGAAAAGTGTGAAAAAAACCCTCTCTGCTTTCTGGGTCATTGTCATTATCTTCCTTACATTCCTTGGCCAGGACACATGATAACTCATTGCTCTCTTGATGACAAGTGACAGGAAATTGAGCTCAGACTGGTTTGGATAAAACATCCAGTTTATTGGCTGATATGTTCAAATTCTTTCTGCCTCTCTGACAAGCCTCCAATCCTGTTGCTGGGGTCCTAACAACATTCCCAGGACTTGCTGAGCACAGGGACTCTCCTGGCCTCAGAGAGGCTTGGACCAGCTATGTCTGTAGGCTGTGCTTTCCTTAGGTTTGCTGTCAACCACTTTCTGACTCTATCCTCCAGGTTGCAACTGAGTACCAGAAGAAGTTCCTCTCTCAAAAATGCCATGGAAATTATCTTGCTAGTTCAAATAGTGTCATGTGCCCACCCTAAGCAAATTGGGAGATGTCATGTTCTGACTGCTTATTTGTGTCACATGCCCACATCCTCTGTCAGCAGGCACCTCTGTCAGCAATGTTCCCTCCACAGTGAGCTGGGTTTGGCTGAAAATCTGAGTGCTGGGGTTGTCTGGGTCTAACCTTGTGTTCTAGACTCAACTGTGTTCTCTCCAAAATCATATGTTAAAGTCCTAAGTCCCAGAGTCTTGGGATATGACTGTGTTTAGAGATAGGGTTTTAAAAAGTGATTGAGTCAAAAACAGGCTGCCAGGTGAGACAGTCTTCCAGAACTAGCCTGTCTCTTCTACCTACTCCCTGCTCCTTTGGCAAGCCTCCACTGTCACTATTTATCCTGGAGTACCTTCCTGTCTCCTTAGGCTCCAGCACTGGGGTCCATCCCATGCCTAGGCCAGCTCTCTCTCTCATCCATGTACTGCTACATTTGGAGGTCTTTGGAAGAGACATATCTAGATGTTTGGAGAGTCTAGTAAGTCAAGGGTGCCCCAATAAAAAATAATCAGCAAACTTGTTGCCTTTGGTACAATCCTGCATATGACTTGGACAGTGAAGGAAGGCTCAGGCAGTATTAGTCCACCCTTAGGAGCAGGCTCCATGGATTAGAGGAGTGTGCCTAAGTTTTGGAGTTAGAAAAAAAATGGGTCCAACATGGTCTCTTTCATTAGTGGTTACATGACCTCAGGCACATGATCCCTCTGAGCCTTAACTTTTCATCTTCAAAATGAATACAATAGTGCTTCATTATTTCAAAGCAGCTGTAAGGGTGAAAGGTGGTAATGCATGTATGACACCTACATGTAGCAACTGCTGCTTGTGAGTTTCTCTTCTCTCTCCCCTAGAATTAGGAATGCTTTATGAAAAGGCTGTGCATAGACTGATCTTCAGGCTGTGGTTCAGACAAATGGTGTTAAATCTGAAATACTGCCTCTATCACTTAGTGTTGTTGGAAACTGTAGGCCAAGCTCACTAAAGGCAGCTGGAGAGCCTGAATAAGAACCCTTATGCAGTCACAGATCTTTCCCATCATGTCACTTACCTCAAAGCTCCAGGGCCCATCCTTGTCTCTAGGCTCCTCAATTCACCTGACTAGTTTCTGACTGACTGAGCAAGTCCAGCCTCAGTCTGGTCTCATCCCTTCCCCCCCCCCCCCAGCTCTCTACTGGCTCTCTACAGGATCCTCTTGCCCAGTATCAAGTTCTCCCCTATTCAGCAGCCCAGAACAGTTCCAAGTCTCTGTCTGCTGCCCCCATGTGGTTCTTAAAGGGTGACTGTTCTCTTTCACTATAAATAGGTTTGAGAGATTATGCAAACCTATTCACTTTTGCATCTCTCATTCACTTAGAATTTATGGAGGACCTGCTTTATGTTTGGCATCATCTGAACCTTACATCAAGCCTGAAAATTCAGTCTTAGTTCCATCTTCAGTTGAGGGAAATTGCACCTCTGTGAGGTTAGGAGATCTAGGGTTGCACAGTCAGGACTCACTTGTAGGGCTTTGCTGTGTTACATGCTGGGCACTCCTTATGTAAGGGGAAGTTGGAGAGAGGAGACCCTCCTAGAGTTTGTGGTCCACCCAGGCCACTGCAGGTATTTCAATGCAGTTCTTGCGAAAGTTCTTTGAAGCAGGATGACACCCCCAGTGAGATCCATCCAGAAGGAGAGGGAGGACATATGTATCCTCCTTAGGGACCTATATTTTGTTTGATAATAGTTCTGGTTTTGGGCAAAAATAATTATGAAACCACTGTAGTGAAAGATTGGGAGCCACTGAAGCATTCTAAGCAGGGAAGTGACATGATTACATTTGCATTTTAAAAAGGGAGACAAAGACAATTTGGCATAAAAATAAATCTCTTTAATTACATCATTGCAGCCAAACAACTTTCCTCTGGGTGCTTTCTCTTCCAGCCTTTGATCACATGCAGGGGATTTAATACAGTTGTAAACACTGCCACATTCGATTTGCATTCAGCTTTCTTGCTCAGTGGTATATATCTTCCTGTGGCCCTTCTCATGGTCATTTAAGATGGCTACACATTGTGCCTTAACTGGAAGGGAACTTTCCTTCCTTCTCCATTCTCTTAGTGCTGGCATAACCTTTGAAGTGTCCTGTAAGTGCTAACTACTGTTATTGTTTCAGTTGCTTTTGATCTTTCTTTTTTATAAATGACACTGAAATATGTGTTTGTGCTGAGAGATTTTTTTTATTCCCATGTTAACATCTTCTCTCAGACATATTTCCTGAAATGGGAAACTCAGTCAAAGGTACTAACTAGTTTTTTCCTGTTTAATAAATATAACTTATTTAAGAATAGTCCTGGGTTCATAGTAAAATTGAATGTATAAAGTATAAATGTATAAAGATTCCCTATAGACCTCTTGCCTCACCCCCTGTGGTTAGCTTCTCTCACCATCAACACTAGTGGTGTATTTGCTATAATTCATGAATCTACATTGACACATCTATCATACCCCCCGGAGCCAATATTTTATAATAGGTTAATTCTTGGTCTATACATTTTATGGTTTTGTACAAATTCATAAGGACATGTATCCACCATTATACATACAACACAGAGTAGTTTCATGGCCCTAAAAGTTCTCTATGCCATACCAGTTCACAGTTCTCTACCCTAACACCTGACAAATACTTTTTATTCACAGTTTCGTCTTTTCTAGAATGCCCTTTTAAGAGGGACAGTATGCTAGGAGTACATGTGGACAGACATGCTGGGTGAATAAAAAGAAAGTTCTAGGGCCAGGGTTTTGCTGTGCCTTTTGGGGTATGGCATGGCATCATTGAATGTTTGAGGACTTTGTGACCAAATTTTATTTCTGTCACAGGTTGAGAGACCTTGACCCTGTTCAATTACTTTCTCCCTTGTTCCTTTTCTTCCTTTTGGTGGTAATAGTAGTGTCACTGTCATGCAGTGACTGTGAGGATAAAAACACCCTGTGTTTTCTGAGGATGACCTGGCATAAAGAAGGGGCTCAAGAATAGGGTGCTCCTTCTCTCCCTTCTTCACCTATTTTATGGTATGGCCTGGGAGGGTGTTTCCAAGGAGCCTCCTTACCTGGGGACCCTACCAGTGTTCCTAACTGCACATAGACATCTGTTCTGCTCAGAGTACTGTGGAAGGCGACTTGGTGATATCCCTTGTGTTCTGCATCTATTTCCAGCCATTAACGAGTAGAGCCTATTTTCAAGTTGAAGATTATATCCCAGCAAGTCTGACTGAGAGAATGACTACCTTTCAGCTGCAAGCCCGAATCTCAGAGATGCACCGTCTCAGTCCTGCACTTTGGGGAGAAGAGGCCGAACTGGAGTTTTTGAGGGTGAGGCCTCTGTACCCAGGGGTGTTTATATTCAAGGGAACCTAGTCAGTATTCCCCTCTTGATTATTCTCTGAGGGGCCAAATATTATTCAATCCATGAGGTTGAACTCAAGCAAGGGACTTTGAGCTCCATTATCCTGTGGGGCAAGAAGAAGCTTCTGAAAGCAGATGACATTGCAGATGATTCCAAAAGATGGGTAAAACTTAGTGGGTTGGGTGGTTATGTCAGGGCTGTTTTTCAACCTTAGAGCTCAATCTCTTGTCTGTGAACAGGGAGACCATATTTCTCATATCTGACATGTGAAACAACTGAAATACAAAATGGGTCATGAGCTAAAGCAAAGCTCTTGTCTAATGCAAAACCCATGTCAGCAGCTTCATTCAGGTCAGCACTGGGCTACACTCTTTGCAGCCCTAAAGAAAAGCAGTAACATTTCAGTTTGTGGGTATACATAGATCCTTCAATAAATAGACTTTGCTCCCTCCACAATTTATACCTCTGTGGACCAGGAATGGAGGTAGAAAAGGATATTCTCCCTGTTCCCCTGGGAGCCCTATCTCAAGGAGAAGACAAACGGGTACCCAGAAGCATGTAACACTGTATAATGCCTCATGAGAATGTTAATGCCGGTTACTCCATATCAAGATGGGAGGGAGTTGTCACTCTACTCAGGAGGATGGAGTTGGGAAGGTGTGTAGAGGAGGCTCCCAACTGTCCAGCATCCCTGGCAGGAACTTTAGAGTTTGGAGCAGTCTCAAAATAAAGCTCCAAGATTGGTATATTGCGGTATATAAATATGTCCCAAGGTGGTCAGGGATATTCCACTTATATTTTCCTGCCTTTGATGAAGATGGTTATTTGAAAGTAGAACTTTCCCAACAAGATCTGACCCTTTTTACTTGTCAGTTGCTGAGCAGAACTGTGCAAAAGAGCACATGTAAACCTGTAAGAATATCATTTGAACCCGGATGTTTACTGCAGCACAATTTATAATTGCAAGGTCATGGAAACAACCTAAATGCCCCAAAACAGAGGACTGGATGAAAAAAATGTGGTATATATACACGATGGAATATTACTCATCAATTAAAAATGACAAATTAGACGACTTCATAACAACATGGATGCATTTAGAAGAAATCATATTAGCAGAAACAAGCCATAAAGAAAAAGGCAGAAACCAAA
>PVHY01010380.1:0-52161 GCA_004024945.1 Uropsilus gracilis
TTTTTTTGAGACTGTCTCACTATATTGCCTGGGTAGTCCTGATTCTATGGACTCAAGTGATCCCCAGCCTTAGCCTCACAGGTATCTGGGATAACAGGCACCTGTCACAGCGCTCGGCTGCTTTTTCAAGACCAGGTCTCGCTATGTTGCCCGGGGTAGTCTCGAACCCACAAACTCAAGTGAAGCGATCCCTGGCCTCTCGCCTCCCAGCACTTGGACTACAGGAGCATGCCACCATGCCCGACTGCCTTTTTAAATTTTTTTTGAAGCTAGGTCTCACTATGTTGCCTGGGATACTGCAGACTCAAGTAGTTGCCTGGAGTACCATGGACTCAAGTGATCCCCAGCCTCAGCCTCCCAGGCAGCTGGGATTATAGGCACCTGCTTTTTTTGAGAACCAGGTCTTGCTATGTTGCCTGGGGTAGTCTCGAACCCATGAACTCAGGCCATCCCAGGCCTCTTTGCCTCCCAGTGCTTGGATTACAGGTGCACGCAACTATGCTCAGCTGAATCCTACTTCTGGTTGACCAACAGGTCCTTCTGCACCCCAGCTCCAGAATAGCAGCCACCTCTCCCCAGCTCAAAAGGCTTCCATGGCTCCCACTGCCCATAACTTAGCCCCTGAAAGCTGTCCTCCAGTCTGACCCCTGCCTGCCGCTCCAGTCTCCTCTCTCATCCCCCACCTGCCAAGCCTGTGGTCACCTTGTGCTACTACCTCCAGGCCCCTGAACTGTCTTGAGACAGACCCCTAACCCCCTTTGGAACCTTCTTTTACAAGCCGACATGCCTTTCCTCTGCCCGAATGACCTCTGATGGTTCCATCCTAGATGTACTTCCAGGCCCAGCTCAGACATCCCCTCCTCCCTGCAGCCCTTCCAGACACTGTTCCCCAGCGGGGACCTGGCTCGTCCACGACTGTCTCCTCCTGTGACCGAGCATGGAGCATGAATACCACAGTCCGCAGCTGCCCAGAAGGGCTGTGTTGACCACCCCCGGGGCAGAGATCACCGCAGCCCCCTGGAAGAGAGTGGGGCGGGGCTGCAGAAGCCTCCACAGAGCCTGGCAGAGATGCCAGCAGCCGGATAGAGCCCAGGCAGCGGTGTTGGCAGGACTCTGCTGCCGGAGATGAGGGTGAGACAAACAGCAATTAGCCAGGCGCAGGCTGGGCTCTCAAGGCTAATTACCAATTAGATGGGGCTGGGTGATTAGCGACATGAAAGAGACAGTCAGCAAATAGTCACTGGCGTGGCAAAGCCCAGGGGGTCTGTTTGTGCCGAAGGCCTGGCTTCCTAGTGGTTAGAGCGGTCCTTTTGTGAGGGGGGAGGTCTTCCAGCAACTTGGGGTCTGAGCCTCCCAGAGGGACTTGGGCTGATTTTGCCTCTTTTTGGTTCCCAGCCTCTGTGTCTCAGTGGTGTCGGGGTGATGGGTGATGGGTGCTTTGAGCAGAGCGGGGCCTCTAGCTTGGAGACGCACATCGACATCCCGGTGGGATGCGCTGCGTCTGGAGGAAGGAGGGGGCAGCTTCCTGCCCCATCCCTAAGCTCAGCACTTCTTCACTCCGTCTCCTCTGTCTCCCTCACCCTGCCCCCTTCCTGTCTTCCCTCTGCTCATTTTCTCTCTCTCTTTCCTCCTCCCACCCTGAGCCCCACAACCCACAGTCCCTTCTTCACTGATCAGGGGACCACCGCCACCCCCAGAAGGACTGAGATGGGGCAGATGCAGTGCACCCTGATGAGCAGCCAGGCCACACTGGGGCGAGCTGGGGCGGGAGATGGTGGGACTGGGACATGGCCTCTCACTCTGTGAAGCTGAGGGAGGCGAGGGACAAGCAAGAGTGTTGTGGACAGCAACCCCCACCTCCCAGAGCCAAGTCAGGGCCCAAGGCAAGTTCAACCGAGAGTTTGGTGACCAGCCACTTTGCTCCAAGTCCCTGGTCAGCTTGAAGCCTGGCAGACCCTGCCCAGCCAAGAGACGGGCTTGTGGGCACGGCTGCCCCATTGCCAGCCCAGATGTGTTATACAGGCCAGGCCTGGTGGTGGCGCTGGAGAGGGCTACTCGGCCAGGCTCGCGCATCTGTGCCAGGGGTCTGGGCACCCCCAGACCATTGCAACCTGTCTCACCTACAGCTGCAGAGTCTGTGTGGAAACCAGACCCTCCGGGGCCCACAGAGATTAGAAGGACGGGAGTGAATCAGTGACGAAAGAGAATTCAGTGAGGGGAGGGGGGTCTATAAGATGAGGTGCCAGTGTGGGGGGAGGGGGCTTCTGGAGGAAGATGAGGGCTCAGATCTGCAAGTAAGCACAGGGCTGCAGAGGTGGCCGAAAGGGCTGGTGTTGTGCTTCCTGCTTGTGGCAGCCCCACGACACAGGAGACCCAGACTTGCCTCAGGGACAGGTGCCAAGGTCCTCTTCCCCTTGCTGTCATTCTGTAACCCCCTTGGCCCCCCAAGATGGGGAGTTTCTGCCTGCCTAGCTAGCTCTGGGAAGGAAAGAATGAAACATCTGAGGGCAAGATGTGGACAGAGAAGCCAGGCTATCATCCATTCCTTCCCCTAGGCTGTACTGAGGACAGGTGTCTGTCTGACAGGTGTGTGTGTGTGTGTGTGTGTGTGTGTGTGTGTGTGTGTGTGTGTGTGTGTAAGCATGCAACTGAGAAACGCTGGGAGTGGGCCTGCATCACGATGGCCGCCTGTGATGTCAGCACACCAGCCCTTCCCCAACAAGCAACCCCAACATACACCCTCCTGCTGTGGTCAGGAAGCCCAGTGGTCAACAGCTCTGAGTGGGCTCTGAACTCACCCCTCAGCTATGCCCACCAGACAATGAGGCTCTTTCTGCACTAGATGGGCATGTGGGACCCCGTCATGGACTTGTGACCTGAGGGAACAGGACTGCCCTAGGGCACATCCCAGCCTTGGTCACACTTGTGGACATTGACTGGCCTTGAGCCAGGATAGGCCAAAGAGAAAGAGGGGCTCTCCTTCCTGCCTGTCCCAGGAAGCACTCTGGAGCAGGGTGGTGCACCCCAACATGTCCATGCTTGGGGTTCTGGTGCACATACGGTCACGAGGCTGTCCCAGGAGTCTCCAAAGGCACCTGCCCTAGAATTGACTTGTCTGCCAGCATGCAAGCATCTTGGGGGTCAGCACCAAGTGGAGGGCTGGGCTACTGGAAGAATCAGTCCAGGTCTGAGGCTAGAGACACCGCTCTGCCCCTAGGAAGCCTGAGTGTGGGGGAAGGAGATGTGTCCACAGCACGGGTTGGAGGCAGTAATATAGTCCTCCCTCTTTGCCACGTCCCTTCCAGTGCTCAGATCCTGCTCCAACCCCATGCTCATTAAAGGGGTGGTCTGATGGGGAACTTTGTGCATATGCATGCCCATGCACACACACACACACACACACACTCCTGCAATGGAGACCAAGGCAACCCAAGGAGATGCCTGTGGGTGAATCTCTTTTGAGGGCAGGAGGGGGCAGAGAGGAAAGGGTTTCTTTATCAAGATAAGTCTGGAGGGCTTCCTGGAAGAGGGGTTGTGGAGCTGCACAGGGCACCCACAGGGATTACCTGGGCTTGAGGAGATACCCGTAGGGGATTAAATGGGGGTGAGGGTGCAGAGAAGAGCTTCCTGGATGGTTTCCTTCCCACCATCAGAAGCACTCTGACCACAGAAAGGCCAATCTCAGCCCTCAGGTGGCACAGCAGAGGAGGAAAGGTACAGTTTTCATCAGGTTTCTGATTCCAAGGCAAAGCTCTTTCACACCCTTCTCCCCCTTCCCCTGCAGCCCACACCCCCAGGCGGCTCAGGGAGATCAGTGGGGGGCAGGAAGCAAAGTTCCAGCCGGACAGCTGTTCTACGCAGCTGCTAGGGGCTCTGGGGGCTGCTGCGGATTTGATTTGATTCAGGCCCCAAAATAGCCATCCTAGCAGGAAGCAGGCCCCCTCCCCCAGCCCCTCCAGGACTCTCCATCCGGGGCTGAATTGACACCTTAGAGGTTCTGCCCCTTCTCGCTGCTCCGCAATCACCCCAAGTCTCTGGAGACCCACTCCATTTTTTTCTTCCCTATCTAGGAAACCATTCTCTTCTTTGAGCCTCCCCTCCTCCAGGAAGCCTGCCCGGGCCACCCCCTCCCCCCAGTGCGCCTGGAGCAGTTCTATGCCCATACATGCTCCCCTGTACCTCCCCCAACCCAACCCCACTCCTAGTGGGGATCTGAGGGGGGAGTCTCGGGCGGGGGGCCTGTGGTCAGGCACGGGCGGGCTGCGGAGGGCACACAAAGACACGGGCTGCCCTGGCCTTTGATGAGTAATCGCTTTTCCCTGGAGCCACGATTCCACTGGGCTGCTGCGGCCCCTGCCCCCCGCCCTACTCCAGCTCCTCAAATAAGACTCGCTTTTGTTCGGAGGACACAATGCGAGAAAATGTCACCCGGGGGGCGTGCCCCCTGGCCCCAGCCCTGACAACCAGGGTTCTTAATCACCCAGCCTCCTTCCTCTCCAACTTCCCTGCCAGCAGCTGGCTGAGCTGGGGGAGGGGAGAGTAGGGGTAGGGGGCAGTTACCACCTTCTAGGGCTGAGACTTCTAGCTTGAAATGGCTGGCCCTCATTTTCCTCCCTCCCTGAGGGGCACTGGTCTCACGTGGAGGGCTGGACCTCTGCTCAGTTCTTAGCTCTTCTCTCTCCATCCAATCCTGCCAAGGTCCCTGGAGCGAGAGAGGTGGAGAGGAGCCTGGAAGTACCAGAGCCACAAAAGGGAGCCACTGCCATTCAGAGCCCTGTGCCAAGAGCTGACGAGTGCTCCAGGGAAAGTACACCAGCCTGGTAGACAGCGATGGCAGAGGAGGAGGGCAGAAGCCATCTCTCCTACGGGCTCCAACCAGAGGCTTCCACACAAAGGTCCTGTGGTTTATGGTCATGCTAAGAAGTGACTTGGAGGGCAACTCTCTCCATGATCTCTCTAAGCACCCTCCACCTGCCCCAAGTACACAGAGAAACAGCACAATGCTGTGCTCGCTGCTCATGCACCTTCTGGACAAGGTTCCTGACCCTCCTTTGCAATCCAGTGATGGTTCTGCAAACCCTTCTATGTGGGAATGCTAGAACCTTCACTGTGAGGTCTTGCTACCTCGCAGGCCTCTGTTCTCTGACTCCAGCCAGCCTGGTCTGCTCTCCCTTCACGTCCCCATCTCCACAGCCACCCCTCCACCTGCACTGCTCTCCTGTACGCAGAGCCTGGCCTCCCAGCTACAGGTGTGCCCTCCAGCACCTTCTCCATGAGCAGTCAGAGCAATCATCTTGAAATCAAAATCAGATCATGTCACTCCCTTGCTGTAACGCCTTGTTGCTTTAAAGATGAAATTCAGAATCCGGAGTGAGTAAAAGAGACGGTGGGAGCGTCACACGAGGCCAGTGTTTGGGGGTTCTCGCTGTGTGAGGGAAAATTAGAAATGAGTCAGATGATAGTGACAGCAACAAGGGGGTGATGCCATGTCACTTTCTGAGCAGTCTGAGCTGATTGATTCCGTTTGGGCACATGAGCTCCAATTCCTCATTTTGGGCCCACAAGGCCCTATCCGCCTCAGTTCATTCCCAGCCACACTTGCCTCTCCTTTTTTTTTTCTTTTTGAGACTAGGTCTCACTATTTTTGCCGGTGGAACCACAGGTTCTCGTTGCCCGGGGTACCACAGACTCAAGCAATCCCCAGCCTCAGCTTCCCAGGTAGCTGGGATTACAGATGCACGCCACCATGCCCAGCTATATTTTGGAACTAGGTCTCGCTATGGGACCCAGGCGGGACCCGAACCGCGATCCCTAGCCCCGGCCGCTTCATAGCCTGAAGCTTACAGGGACAAGCCACCGTGCCTGGCTTTGCCTCTCCTTTCTCCAGCAGAGGAAAAGAGAAGCCTTCAGGCCAGTGTAAATTTTCAGGTCATTCATATATTCATTCATTCAGACTCTTGTATTGAATCCCTGTCACGCATCCAGCATTGATCAGATATGGAGACACAGCGCTGTCAGGGCTCCGCAGCCGATGTCTCTGGACAGATAACAGTGTTAGATACGTGTGATGGGTTCGTGCCTGGGCTACCTGGGGAAGACGTCACTGCCGTAAGCTCAGCCTTCAGGGAGGAGCCCTGGTTCCTCCAAGGCCCGCCAAGCCCAAATCAAGGCTGGAATTCTCTTCGGAAGGGTGATGGCTGCCGAGACCAGAACTCAGAAAGCACAGGGCTGGAGCCCTGAGCTGAATCTGGGAAGCAAGGTCAGACCATGAATGGACTCGAAAGGCTCATTAAGACTTTGGATTTATCTTTAGGCCACAAGGCAACAGCCAAGATTTTTAAAGCAGAGATGTACATAATCAGATTTGTGTTTTAGAAAGAGCTTTCTGGCAGCAGCAGAGATAGATGATAGATCACAGAGAAGACAGACTGGAGTCAGAGAGACCATCCGGTTCCGGAAAAAAAATATTGCCAGTCTGAAGGATGGGAGCAGGGCGAGCGGGAGAGGTGGGCCATGCCAGGTAAGTCACATGCTGTGGAGATGGGGAAGCCCAGGGACAGACAGGTTGATGCTAAGGCCCAGACTTGGGGCCTGATGACTGGGAGGGGGCTGCATGCAGCCTGAGGTGGACAGGAAGAACCACCTGTAGTGGGGGTGGAAGGTCCAGCCTGGGCGTGTGAGGGTGCAGGCGCCTGAGGACCAGCAGGTGAAGAGGTCTGGCTGAGAGCTGAAAACCTGACCTGTGCTTGGGAATGAAATGCAGCTGGAGAGAAAGGCCTCAGTCTCCTGGCTGAGAGCAGGGGACTGACAGAGGTTCCCATCTCCTGGAGATTCTGCCTCTCATGACCCCCCAGGGGAAGGACCCTGATTTGGGGGCTGAGGAGGGATGTTGTGGCAGGAAGCTCCCAGATGGAAAGGACTGGAGGGCACCTGCAGAAATGGGTGAAGGGCCAGGCACAGTGGCACATGCCTTTAACCCCAGCCTAGGACGCAAGGCTGACACTAGGAATCGCTTGTGTCTGCAGGTTTGAAACCCGCCTTGGGCAACATAGTGAGACCTAGTCTCAAAAAAATTAGCTGGGCGTGGTGGCGCACGCCTATAATCCCAGCTACCTGGGAGGCTGAGGCTGGGGATCACCTGAGTCCACAGGGTTCCAGATCCATTCCAGGAGCTGGACTACTCAGATCTGATGGGGATCAGGTCTGCCCCGGGCAACATAGCAAGACCTAGTCTCAAAAAAAAAAAAAAAAAGAAAGAAAAAGAAATGGGTGAAAGGTGAGGGAGAGGTGAGGGGCAGGATCCCTGGGCTGTGAAACCCTTGCTTTGACTGTAGCAGAGGCCTCAGAAATCATTTGACTAGCAAATCCTCATAACATTCAGAGGGCCAAAAAGCCCCCCCTAAGTTACTCAACACCTGCCGAGGTGTAGATTTGCTTTTGATTTATGCGCAATCTGCCTGTTTCCACAGAACCCAAAACCCCACTCCCCACCACCACCATGTGCATGACAGAGCGACAGTCCAAGCCCCGAGTCCAAGGGGAGGTGCTGGAGGGACACCTGGAGACCACGGCTCTCCCTCCCCATCTACTGACCGCTCCTTGTCCCTAGAGAGCACCACCCTCAGTCCACGCGAGGACACTGGCTCCTCCTAGTGGTGATGCGGAGCATTGCGCTTGGTCCCAGGTCAGCTTGCCCTCCAAGTCCCTGGGGCGCAGGACCTGACTGTCTCCAAAAATGAACTGTCCCAGCCACCAGGCCCCCGACGGACACTCTGCCTTCCCCTGTAGGAGACATTCGCCCTCGCCACAGTGGAGGCCTGACCCCAGCAAGATCCTCTCCCCTCCAGGTCAGATTCCTAAGCCTAACTTGTGACGAGGGGAAGGTCCAGCTCAGATATCCACAAACTAAGATCTTCCTTGAGGGTGAGAGCCATGATCACTTCACCTTTGCCTCCTCAGGGCTGGCCACGTGCTGGTGCTTAGCTTCATAAAGGTCTGCAGGAGGGGAGGCCCAGCCCATGTACCCATCCATGATCCCAGGACGACTGGCACCATCCCAAACCTCTCAATTTCAGCGCCTCATGAAGTTGTCCCTTAATAAACAAGCAAATTACTCTGCTCCCTCCAGGCCGGGAAGCACCTTCCAGAACTACATCCCAATTCCTATAGGATGGCCCCCAGCCCTCTTAGCTCCCCCCAACTCCATCCTCCTTCCTGCCTTCCCCTCCTCCAGCTTCTTCCCAGACCCGCTGTTTCTACTGCCACATGCTTGTTCGGAAACTGGAGATTTTTGCTTATTGAACAATCCCGGGGCAAGGGAGGCTGTGCATTGTGCTGACTTCTCTCATGTGAAGAGGTAGTTGTGTGTGGCCTCCAGTGAGGGTGAAATGTTTTCATCACTCCTGGCAGCAACTGTATTTCCGGGGGAGCAAGAAGAGAAGAGCCCTGTGAGGACACACTGCCCTGGGGAGGGGGGTGTAACAGCAGCTTTGCACGAACCCCAGATGCTTCTGTGGTTGTCCCCACAGGAGAGGGCTATTGTCGCCTCCCCACCTAACAGGAAGAACTGAGGGCAGATGTGTTACTCAAGGCCACAGAACTCGCAGGAGTGACAAAGCCGGGACTTAACTCAGGTCTCAGATCCTCCAAATCAGGACCTTTTCCTGCCACGGAGCCACCTCTTTACAAGTTCTGTGACCCATTTGCTCATGGCACCAGCCTAGCAACCTGGAGAGGAGGGGTTCCTGGGACTGGCTTGGACTCACACTCTATCTGCCACCCTTTCCCCCTCCCCAACCCTGAGTCTCTCCCTCCCTCCCCGCCAACAAGCCCTGCTCTCTGAGGCAGGAGGCCATGAAGACAGCCCCACACATCCTGCTTCTGCCTGGGCACTGGCACCAGCACAGAGCGCTGGAGCAGGAGCTGCGTCAAAGGAGGAGAGAAGCCAGCACACGCCTATCCAGAGGGGTCTGTGGACTAGCCCAGGGCTGGGGGGGGGGGGGGCCTGGCATGCTTAGGCGGCATCGCCGTGTGTTGGGTGACTGGAGTAGAAAGAGTAGTCCGGGGACTGTGTTACCAAAGTCCCTTGAGATCTGGAACTCTAGGTCTTAAGAGGCCACAGTCGAGTCACCATCAGCAAAGCACAGAGCGATGATAGGATCAGGGGTGGGCAAAGAGGACACCCCACATTCTCTGTTTCCCAGTCCCTCTCCTCCCTGCACCTCCCACTATCCTAACCCACCTGGAAGTGCTGGCAAGTGACCTGGGTGATGCCGGACCTTCTTCCAAGGCAGGACAGAGAATGCATCCGGGCCTTTGGGGTTTGACCAAGATGAACCAGCCCCTGGGATTCGCAGGCTCTAACACGGCCTCCAATTCACAGGGCACTCGGGAGCTGCTTGTTAAACGGCTGCAGAGAATAGGAGTAGTCGTGTTCTCCCACGAGGTGTTAGAATTAAATACCAACCCCTCCTGCGTGCTGAGTACCAGGGCCCACCAGGGACACCGTGGCCGGCTGTGTGCAAATGGCCTCGCGTAAGCCTCCAGAAGGAAGGCGCCCATCAGGCTGTTCCCGGCTGCGTCTCGCTCCTGAATGGAGTCCATTTACTCCGGCACATGTCTGGGGAGCCGGCCTTCAGCTCAGCGTAGTCTGAGCCCAGGGACTGCAAGATAAATCACAGTGAGCCTGTGAGCCTGGCCTCCGGGGGCTCGGGGTCGAGGGGGACAGACCAGCTGAGACAAACGCTCTAGGGTGAAGGTATGGCCATGGCACTTCCGGATTTTGCTGTGGAAAAGACCCGGTGAGATCAGGAGGAGATAGCTGGGCACCCGAGTAGTGGGATCTGAGCACTGTTGCCAGGATGAGGAGAGAAGAACAGGAGAGTCACCCGCCCCCGCCCCCTCTGGTCCCTCCAACTGGTTCCAGTCTGGGACCTGCCAACCCCCTGTCTGCACCTCTGCACAGAGCGGCCCTTCCTTCCTGGGGCCTCTTCAAGGGAAGATTTTTCTTCTCCGACACCTTGAATTCCTTGGAAAGGGGGAAAGAAAGTCGGGCACGGTGGCGCGTGCCTTTAAGTGCAGCCTATGGAGCATGGCTGGGACTGGGAATCGCTTGAGTCCGTGGGTTTGAGACCGGCTGGGGCAACATGGCGAGACCTAGTTCCCAAAAAAAAAAAAAAAAATAGCTGGGCATGGTGGCACACGCCTGTAATCCCAGCTACCTGGGAAGCTGAGGCTGGGGATTGCTTGAGTCCGTGGTCACCCCGGGCAATGTGAGCCTGCAGTTCCACGGCCAAAAAGAGCGAGACCTAGTCTCAGGAAGGAAAAATAAAGGGGGGGGGGGAGTCTGTCTTGATTCCCAACACGTTCCTCCTCTTCCCTTCTTCAAAAACCCCACATCCTTTGAGCACCTGTGACCCATTTACTTTCTCCTGATCTCATTAAGATCTGTTCCTTGACCCGCCTTCCTGCCACCCATTCTCACCAGGAACTGGACTCTGCAGCGGGTCTTGCTACCTGTCCTTCCTGCTCTCTGGGGTCCTCCTCTGCCACACTGATGCAAGTACCACCATCATAGCCCTCCTGGGTCCCCCCTTCCAGCCTGGCCTAGATTCCAAGCTCCATCCGGTGCAGCTCCTCAACCCCCACCCCGCTTTCCGTGGTCGCAGCCCACCCGGGAAGCTCCGCCCCCCCCCTTGCAGTGTATCACACCTTCTCCAGGCTGCATGCTGGAGGCGGTCACATAGCCAAGCCCAGTCACTTGGTGTTGATGTTCACCAGCCCAGAGAAGGGGTCCACCCTGCTCAGCTGTCCTGCTGTTTTTTGCATCCCACAGATGTCTTAGGCTTGTTGGTTTTCCTGGTAACCTCCCAACCCCCGCCTCCACTCCTGACACCCTGCCTTTTCCCACCACCGAGCCCGAAAGCCCCCCACAAATGTACATCCTTTCCTCCTTCCCTCCTGTCTTGCGGGGTCATCTTCCAAAGCGACACCCCTCGTCTTTCCAGCCTCTGCCCCCTCAGAGAAGCAGAAAACCCCCCCTGAACTCCCATTCTCACCACCACATTATTCCTGTCAGTCTATGAAAAGGGTCAAGTATCTCCCATAGGTGAGGGACCCTCACTCTTCCACATCATTCTTCAGGCCCACGGTTTCTCTTCTCCCCTTCCCCCAAAGAATTGTTAACACTGTCCCCACATCCTGTCTTCCTTGCCTCTCTTTCTTCCCCCATGCTTGCAAAGAATATTTAATGATAGGAAATTCTTCTCAGAAGCTAAGCAGGGTGGGGCCTGCTTAGTACTTGGATGGGAAATTCTCATGAGAAGGTACAGGCAAAGAAAGCAGGATAAAAAAAAACAGCATATTCAGTCTTGGTTATTTATACATTAAAAGTAAAGGAAAGAGCAAAATTCTAACGATTTTCCTGAATGTTGGGGTTGAGGATGACTTATTTTAATTTATATTTTATTTTTGAGACTAGTTTTTGCCCGTGGAACCGCAGGCTCACATTGCCCGGGGTACCACAGACTCAAGCGATCCCCAGCCTCAGCTTCCCAGGTAGCTGGGATTACAGACACGTGCCACCACACCCAGCTATTTTTTTTTTTTTTTTTTTGGAACTAGGTCTTGCTATATTGCCCCAGGCGGGACTCTATCCCCAGTGCCAGCCACTTGATAGGCTGGCGCTTACAGGCACACGCCACCGTGCCCAGCTTGAGGGTGGCTTTTATTTGTTCGTATATGCCTTTTGTTTTTCCTATTTTCTATAGTTAACACATTTCACATTTTTGCAATCCAAAAAAATGAAAAGAAGGCAGAGGGAAATTTCTCCTTTGCTGTTTGTGCCTAAGATTTTGTTTCTTCTTCTACTGCCTGATTACTGTGGTCTTGGTCCTCTGCTTGTTTGCAGTAATTCGGGGAGAGAATTTTTGTCTAATATTCTTGGTATGATCTTTCCTTTATATTCATTATTCTTTTGAGTTTTATTTTTATCAAAGAGCTACATGTACATAGATAAAGAATTCAAAGAGATTCAGAAATCCCTTCTCTCCTTGCCCAAATTCTTGGTTCCCAGAGGCTTGCAAGTTCCTTATTTTCTCTATTTCATTTGGCATCTCTTATTTCTGGTCTTCTGGTTTCTAAAACCACAGGTTTACACAATTATTTACTGAATGTTCAGCTGTAAATTTCACTTACTATCTTCCTTTTATGAAAAGATGTAGATTTAACTCATACACACACACACCCCTTTCCTCTCCCTCATCTTCCTAGCAAAACCACTACATCACAGTTTGTGAGCTCATCCAGTGCTTACATTAGTATGACTGTGAAAGTGTTATTCACAGCAGAACCACAGAGTGTACTGCGGTACTATTTATTTTCTTGAATAACTTCATTTCCCCTGGAATTGAACTTGCCTCTTTCTCTTTTTTAAATTTTACTTAGCTTTTCTATATACTTGCTACTATTTAATATCCACACTCTTTGACAAATAAAAATCCCCCCACATTTTTGAATGAAAAATTTTAAAACATTTTTTATTGATTGCACACACACACATATATTACATTACATCAGTGTCTACCCCGAGGTTCTCCCACCACCTTATCACCTGTGAACCATCTAATCTCTTGTGTCCATCTCTCACCTGATTTTATCCTCCTCCTCCCTCTTGCTCTATGCTTCAGTTCCGTTGGCAGTTTTAAATTTTTTGTGTCTTTTTTTTTTTTTTGAGACTAGGTCTCTCTATTTTGCCCATGGAACCACAGGCTCATGTTGCCCAGGGTACCACAGACTCAAGTTCCCCGGGGTATCCCCAGTCTCAGCTTCCGAGGTATCTGGGATTACAGGCACGCACCACCACACCCAGCTATTTTTGGGGAACTAGGTGTCGCTGTGTTGCCCAGAGCAGGACTCAAACCGCGACCCTTAGCCTTGGCCACTTCATAGGCTGAAGCTTACAGGCACGAGCCACTGTGTCCAGCTTTTTGTGTCCGTTTGTTTTCCCTCTAGCCCTCATATAAGGGAGAACATCCTGTATTTCTCTTTTTCTTTCTGACTTATTTCCACTAACATGATTCCTTCTAGCTCCGTCCATGTTGCTGTGAATGACATGTTTGTCTTTTTTGGTTGGTGAATAATATTCCATTGTGTAAATTTACCATATCTGCCGGGCATGGTGGTGTGTGCCTGTAGGTGGTAGCCTAGGAAGCCACGACCAGGGCCAGGGATCGCGGTTTGGGTCCTGCAGGGGTGTGTGGGGGGGGCGGGGCATGTAGCGAGACCTAGTCCCCAAAAAATAGCTGGGTGTGGTGGCACGCACCTGTAATCCAAGCTACCTGGGAAGCTGAGGCTGGGGATTGCTTGAGTCTGTAGTACCCCGGGCAACATGAGCCTGCAGTTCCATGGGCAAAAATAGTGGGACCTAGTCTCAAAAAAAAAAAAAAAAAATATATATATATATATATATATATCATATCTTTTTCAACCATTTGTCAATTTGGGGGCATTTGGTTGTTTCCATAGCTTGGCAATTGTAAGTAGTGCTGTGGTAAATATCCGGGTACATGTGTCTTTTTGAATTAGTATGTTTGGGTACTTTGGGGAGATTCCCAGTAGTGGGATTGCTGGATCAAATGGTAGTTCCATTTTCACTATCTTGCTGGTCCTCCACACAGCCTTCCATAGTGGCTGCACCAGCTTGCACTCCCACCAGCAGTGTAAAAGTGTTCCTTTTTCCTCACATCCATGCCAACACTTGTTGTTGCTGCTTTTTAAAATATGGGCCATTCTTACTGGTGTAAGATGGTATCTCCGTGTGGTTTTGATTTGCATTTCCCTGATTATTAGTGATGTTGAGCATTTTTTCATATGCCTATTGGCCATTTGTATTTCTTGTTTGGAGAAGTGTCTTTTTAGTTTTCCTCATTTTTTGACTGGGCTTTTTGCTTTGCTTTTTGTTAAATTGTGTAAGTTCCTTGTGGCTCTTTATTATCAGACCCTTATCACATTTATGGAGGGTAAAATTTTTCTTCCATTCAGTTGGGTTCCTTTCTGTTTTGGTTATTGTCTCTTTGGCTGTACAAAAGCTTTTTAGTTTGATGTAGTCCCAGCTGTTTGTTTCCCTTCAATTTTTTTGCCAGCTGTAGATGTGCCCTGAAAGGAATTTCTGAAGTGTAATTCTTAGAGAGTTTTCCCCAAGTTTTCCCTCTGTGTATTTTATAGTTTCAGGTCTTACATCCACATCCAAGTCTTTTTCTTTTTTCTTTTTTTGAGACTAGGTCTCACTATTTTTGCCCATGGAACCGCAGGCTCACATTGCCTGGGGTACCATGGACTCAAACGATCCCCAGCCTCAGCTTCCCAGGTAGCAGGGATTATAGGTGTGTGCCACCATGCCCAGCTGTTTTTTAAGACTAGGTATCACTATGCTGCCTTGGGCAGTCTCGAACCCGTGGATTCAAGCGACTCCCATCTCAGCCTCATTTCATAGGCAGCGGTTAAAGGCACACGCCACCGTGCCCAGCCTTACATCCAAGTCTTTTATACATTTTGAGTTGGTTTTTGTTCATGGTGTGAGGGAGTTGTCTTGATTCGTTTTTTCCTCATGTCCTGGTCCTGTGTTCCCAGTACCGTCTATTGAAGAGGTTATCCTTTCTCCGGTGTTTGTTTTTTGCCCCTTTGTCAAAAGTTAGTTGACCACACAGGTGTGGCTTTATTTCTGGGCACTCAATTCTGTTGGAAAATTCTTTTTCTTTTAGATATCCTCCCTGGACCCTTGGTTCTTCCCACCTCTTCTGGGTACTTTTCCAGTAGAGTTTCTCTCACCATCATCCTAGAAATCCCTTTTGTCTCACTCATGATCAGATGCCCTGTTTCCTAAATCCTCTATCTATTCAAAAATTCCTGCTCCTTTTTGCTGTAGCTCACCCTTATGTAGCTTCCTGAGAAATGGTATATGAGAGGATTTGTTGAGGACTAGTATTCTGAAGATGTTTTGAGTCTAGCATTCTCCCTGGGTCAACTTATGGGGTATAGACTAATAGGCAGCAAACCAGTTTCCCCTAGAATTTGAAGGCTCTGCTTCACTGTATTCTGTGTTCTAGTGGGGCTCATGGGATGCCCTTGCCACCCTGATCCCAGCACTTTCCTCTCTGGAAGCTTTTAGAATCTTCTTTGTGTCCTCATTATGCTGAAGGTTCATGATATGAGTCTTTTCTGTTCACTATACTCTGCTTGGTCGTACCTTTTCATTTGAAACTCATGTCCTGGTGTTCATTATACTTTTTATTGAACCGTGCCTTCTGGTTTTCTCTGTTCTTATTTCCTGCAAATCCTATTAGTGGGATATCAGATCTGAGTTGATTTTCTAATCCTTTCTTTCCTATTGTAACTTAGACTAAATGGTCAAATTGCTTTTGGATCCTTAAAGAGCACAAAAGGAAAAAATTATCTAACTTTCTCTCTGAGGCTATATTTATAGAGAAGTAACAATCTTGAAAGGAGTTCCAAGGTCAGCTGTAAACAAAATTGCTGAGAAAGAAGGGGCATCGTGAAAAACCGAATCAAGGCCCTAAACATGTATTAAAAACAAAGTATTTTCTAATTGGTTTGGATGGATGGGATCCTTATTTGGTTCCACTCTTACTATGATATGCTTTTGAGCTTTGCTCTTTGTGGGTTTTTTGTTTGTTTGTTTTTGTTTTTGAGACTAGGTCCCACTATTTTTGCCCATGGAACCGCAGGCTCATGTTGTCTGGGGTACCACAGACACAAGCAATTCCCAGCCTCAGCTTCCCAGGTAGCTGGGATTACAGGCATGTGCCACCACACCCAGCTATTTTTTGGGACTAGGTCTCTCTGTGTTGCCCTGAGCAGGACTTGAACTGTGATCCTTAGCCCCAGCCAGTTCATAGGCTGAAGCTTATAACCACTGTGCCTGGCTGCTCTTTATTGATCTCTGACGATTATCTCCTAAATTACTTTGTCACCAAAAGGCTGAAGGCATTAAAACTTCCAAATAATCGTAACTCAAGGTTATAAACAAATAAGGTGTAACCCCTTCAGTTGTAAGATTTCTTTAACATACACTGCATGCAAATTATTTGTCATAAAAATACATTATAGATATTTCTCCCAATTTGTGCCTTCAAAATGTTTTTTTCTTAGTGAGTTTTGCAAAATAAGAGTTTAAAGTTTAATGAATATCAAGTTATCCTTTTTTTCCCCTATCATTTGTGTCTTACATGTTCTATGAAAGAGCTATTTATTATGAAGATTTTCTCTTGCTTTTCTTCTAGGTGTTCTATAGTTTTAGCTTTTAAGTTTAGGCTGATAATCCAATTCATACTAACATTTGTGTATGGAGTAAGAGATAAATGTCAAATAATTTTGCTTTTCTACAAAAAAAAAAAACACCCAGTCCTATTTTTTGAAAGCTATACATTCACTATTGAATAACATTTTCATCATTGTCAAAACTCAATTGACCACAGATGTGTGGATTTATCTCTAAATCCTCTATTCTGTTCTACTGAGAACCAATACCACTCTTGATATGATAGATTGCTGCACTTTATGGATGAATAGAAACTGTATCCTCTGTGCACACTATACCTTCCAAGCTTATGTTATTTTTCAAATTTGTTATACCAATTCTAAATCCTCTGCAATTCTATATAACTTTTAGAATTTAGCTTGTCATTTTCTATAAGAATGTTTTCTGCAACTTCATTTGAGATTGCTTTGTATCTACAGGTCAATGTAGAAAGATTTATATTTTAACAATTAAATGTTCCCATCAGTAAATATAGTTTATTGCTCCATTTATTTGGGTGTCAACAATGCTTGCATTTTCCCATACAGATGCTATTAAATTTATCCCTTAGTAATTCACTTTTTTTGTACCATTTTATTTATTTATTTATTTATTTATTTATTTATGTGTTGAGACTAGGTCTTGCTGTGTTGCTCAGGGGTTGAAAAAAGATGTGATATAATAACAATGGAATACTACTCATCAATTAAAAATGACAAATTGGATGAATTTGAGATAACATGATGGACCTAGAAGAAATCATATTAGCAGAAACAAGTCAGAAAAAAAAAGACAGATTCCAGATGGTTTCACTAATATATGGGATATAGGCCAGGAGGAAAAGTCAAAACAAGTTAACAACCAAACAAAAGTGTACAACTGGGGGTCAGGGAGAGTGTACAATGGGGGGTCAGGGTGGGAGTGGTCAGGGAAGAGAGGACCTGATGGGTGACCCCGGGGAATACAAAGATGTGAAATATATATATACATATATATATAATTTTCTAAAGTGTAAAACAATGCACTCTTCTCCCTAAATATTTTTGTTTGAAAAACTTTTCACTAAAAATGAGTTAACCTAATGAGTTTATTATTGTTATTCTTAAATGAGCAATTTTTACACTTTAATTTTGAATATACACAATCCATTTTTAAAGTTCTTTGGGGGTACTTAATAACTTTTAAGAATATAAAGGGAGCTGGGCCTGGTGGCACGTGCCTGTAAGCTTCAGCCTACGAAGCGGCTGGGGCTGGGGATCGCGGTTCGAGTCCTGCTCAGGGCAGCATAGCGAGACCTCATCCCAAAAAATAACTGGGTGTGGTGGTGTGTGCCTGTAATCCCAGCTACCTGGGAAGCTGAGGCTGGAGACTGCTTGAGTCAGTGGTACCACGGGCAAAAATAGCGAGAACTAGTATCAAAAAAAAAAATATATATATATATATATATATATATATATATATATAAAGGGATTCTAAGATGAAAAGCTTTAGCTTAAGAGCCATTTCACTGGAGTGATCTGTGATCTGCCTGGGCTTTCTCTCAGGCTGTTTCCCCCATAAAGGAATCACCCATTTTCTTGCTTAGAAATTTTCAAGGACTTCTTGCTACACTTAAAATTATTTTTAGCAAAGCCTATAAGATGTGGCATGTGTTTATTTCACCATTGCAATCTTGCATACCCCTCTCATTCATTTATCATCTTTCTGCTATATTCATCTTCATTTGGTCCCTTCTGTGGATTGAGCTCTGGCCTGCATCAAAGGTTTTTTGCACAGTAGAGAAATGGCTCCTCCAAGGCATCCTGGAAAACTTAGCATTCTCATGTAGCCCACACAGGCAAGGTTGGAACCTCAGCTGAAACCTGAGTCTTCACAGAAGTCTTTTGATCCTCCTGGAACATGTAGAGGACTTTCTGAGGAACAGTTACAAGGCCATTTCCTTTTTTTCACATCCCTCTTTCCCAAGAATGATGTCAGGTGACGGTTCTCATAGCCTGCTGGTGAGGTCAGGGGCTCTCTGCTCACTTCCCTAAAGATGAAGCTGCAAACTGATTTTGCTCACCAGCAGCAGGCATTGGTTCCTCACTCTAGTAGGAGCTGGCAGGTTTGGTCACTCTCAGTGTAAGTAATAAACAGTCTGAATGATACAAGGACCCTCTGTCTCTTGACCACTCAGCTCATCAGTTGGGCTTTGCCTTGTGCTTCCCGGTGGCTTGCTCTTCCCTCTGCCTGAGTACTTTCCTCTTATGCCACCACCAATTCTTTAGATTTATCTTAATGTCATCTCATACAGGTCTCCTTAGCCAGTATGTCCAAAACAGACCCCTTGTGGCAGACACTACTGGTTGTAATCCCAATATCCATTTGCCCTTCCATTCTGTACCTTGCCAGTTAGACTACCACTCTTGGTTTGTAAGGGTGGCAAGTGATAATATGTACTAGAGCAGGCTCAGAGGTTGACTATTCAAAGCCATTCCTTTCCAATGATTATAGAAATGGGCAGATGATACAGTTCTGCCCGGTAACACATAAAAGGCTGTGTGGTGGGTACCCGGGAAACTTTTCAACATTCTTATAAAGGAACCCAAAACCTGACACACCTCTGCCTTGGCCTTTGGTCATTGTTACATGAAACCATTAAGCTTGGGCCTTCTGAAGTTGTCTTGTAACCATGATGGGATAAGCATGAAGACAAAAGTCAACATCTAAACATGGCAGAGCTGAAATATGTCAAATAAGGCCATGAATGACTTCAGGAACCTCTAAATTCACCAGTCCCAACTGCTTGCCCTGAGACGAGTTATTTGATATACAGGTATGCCTTGTTTTATTTTGGTTCACTTTTTTTTTTTTTTTTTGAGACTAGGTCTCACTTTGTTACCTGGGGTAGTCCTGATCCCATGAACTCAAGTGATCCTTAGCCTCAGTCTCCCAGCTGGGATTACAGGTGCCTGCCACCACGCCTGGCTGTTTTTTAGAGACTAGGGCTCACTATGTTGCTGGGGGTAGTCTCGAACCCACAGACTCAAGCGATCCCTGGCTCCCAGCTGAGATCACAGACTCAAGCGATCCCTGGCCTCAGGCTCCCAGCTGGGATCACAGGCATGCACCACCACGCCCAACTGGTTCACTTATTGCACTTTTTTTTTTTTTTTTGAGAGTAGGTCTCGCTATTTTGGCCTGTGGAACCACAGGCTCATGTTGTCCAGGGTACCACAGGCTCAAGCAATCCCCAGCCTCAGCTTCCCAGGTGGCTGGGATTGCAGATGCATGCCACCATGCCCAGCTATATTTTTTTGGAACTAGGTCTTACTGTAGCCCCCGGCAGGATTCGAACTGCAATCCCTGGCCCCAGCCACGGCTTCCTAGACTGCCACTTACAGGCATGCGCCACTATGCCCGGCCTCACTTATTGCACTTTGTAGATAATAGACTTTCTACAACTTGAAGGTTTCTGACAACCCTGCACTAAGGGTACCATTTTTCCAAACGCATGCTGTCTTTCATTTTTTTAGCAATGAAGTATTTTCTAATTAGGCATTACTTTTTTTTTTGACGCAATGCTATTGCAGTTTTAGACTACAATATACAATATAGTATAAAAACAACTTTTTTTTTTTTGAAACTAGGTGTTGCTATTTTTGCCTGTGGAACCAAAGGCTCACCTTGCCCAGGGTACCACGGACTCAAGTAATCCCCAGCCTCAGCTTCCCAGGTAACTAGGATTACAGGCATGCGCCACCACACCCAGTTATTTTTTTGGAACTAGGTCTTGCTACGTTGCCCCGAGCAGGACTCGAACCGCGATCCCTGGTCCCCGCCGCGGCTTCCTAGGCTGATGCTTACAGGCATTCACCACCATGCCCGGCCCTAAACACAACTTTTATATGCATTGGGAAATCAAGGTTTGGTACTTGCTTTATGCAATATTCGCTTTATTGCAGTGGTCTGGAAATGAGCCTCACAATCTCTCTGAAATGTGCCTGTATTGTGTTTTCTTATTAATTCTGCTTAGTCCACTTTTCTATTAGTTGCAGTCAAAACCTCCTTTACTAATTCATATATTCTATTGTCTGTTTGCTTCCTCAAGAAGCTATTCACTATTTCATATCAATTTTTTTGGATGCTTGTCAATTTCCACTTACCCCAGAATGTAAGCTCCATTAGGACAGTATTCTCCACTCTCTTTGTCACTCAGTCCCCCATGTTTAGCACGATGTCTGAAACATGACAAGCTTCTAATATATGCATGTTAAATCAATAAAGAAAAAGACATATTCTTACCTAGTTGTTCACTTTAATACCACCCCTTCCCCATGTTGACTCTAAGCTAGGAAGTAGAATCAACCTTAGTCTGGATATTAATTACTGACCACCAGTTACCACAGCTTGAAAAATGTTAGACTATGGTATCAGACATACCTATCACTTATCAGCTATGGGTTGTTTGTTTGTAAGTTACTTGACCACTCAGAATCTCCATTTCTCCATTTCCAAATGGTGATATGAAAACAAGAGTTAAATAAGACTAAATACTAATAAAGTAATTTGTCCTGTCAGTGTTCAAGATATGTTTGTTCTTAGCCCCAACCTGCATACCTGGCTAGGAAGAGGAGCTGAAGGGAAAAATGATCTATGTAACAACAAATAGGACCTTGTCCTAAGACTGAGGCACCCAGGTGACAGAGTTCCTAATTCTTCCCTCATCACCATTAATGATTCCTAAATACATTCTTCAATATCCTTATCTTTCATCCTCCCTTCTCAGCTTTCCTTTTTCATGGCATCTATGTTTCCCAGGACATAACCTTGGGGTATGGAAATATTCCAGGGCTGAGACCTAGAAGACCTGTGTTCTAGTTCAATCTGATTCTGACTAGGTAAGTGATGGCAAGGATGTCATCTAATCTATGAACCTCAATTTCCTTCTCTGTAAAGAGTTAATGGGTTGTTGTAATGAAACAATATACAAAAATATATCTCAACATTTTTATCACTCCTGCTAGTGAAAGTACAGATTAGAAACAGACAACATTGTAGCTATTCTTGCAGGATTCTAGAGCAGCCTGTCTTGTGTTCATGGCTACAGCCTGCTTAGCTAGCCACTGCAACATCTTTTATTATTCATTCATTCAGCAAATACTATTGATTGCCTACTGTGAGGCAAGCAGTTGTATACCCCAGAACAATGAAGACAGAAAACTAAATTTTAGCTTTCATAAAGTTGCATTCTAATAATCAGATGAAAAAAAGTGGAATTGAAGAGTGCTGCCAAGGGTACATCTGGTCATTTGATTATGCCAGGAAATGCGAAAGGAGAAGAGAGAAGTTCAAGGGGGAATAAATTGAAAGAATCTAATCCGACTGGAATCCAGAAATAGGCCAGATTTCATCAAAAGTAAAGTCTAGATAGCACTTAGATAGAATTTCAGCTAAGACTGCAAAACCTGAACCTAAACCTGAAGAAACATTAAGACAACCCTCAGAAGAGAAACATTCGGTTTTCTACTTTAATGTAATAAAAGACGAAGAAACCTGAAAACAATTTTCAGATTATAGAAGGCTGAAGAAACAAGAGAAATAAATTTATCCTCAATCCTGCATGAGGGTGGGGGGTGGGGATTGCTAGCAAGCTCGTTTTTGGGTCAATCAGCAAAACCAGAACAGAGTAAATGATAAAAAGGTAGTGCCCTTAATAGTAGAAAATCTACAGAAAGACAAGGTTGGGAGGACAGGAGGAAGGAGCAAATGAGAAAGCATATAGAGCAAAGTGTTAGCAATAGGTGAATCTGAGTAAAGGACATGCGTGTTCTTTGCACTGTTCCTGTAACTTTTCACATAGCTGTTTCCACGGCCCCTAGATACTAAGTCAAGTCCCTCTGCTAAAGCGCTGGGTCTCCTTTTCTATTCCAGATAGTTCCTAAAGTTCTCTCTGGCCCTGGCAAGCGATGTCCCATTACTCTGAGGCTATTTCCTGACAAGATGATGGGGTAAAAGAAAACTCTCCAGGAATCAATCTCTCAATCCACCAGTTATTTCACATAAACTTCTCTTGTCCTCTTCCATCATCCGTAATTTGCCCTCCCATCCCGGCTACCAGTCGCTAGCTGTGACGGCTACTCTTAATTAGGGTCCTAGTGCCCATACTCTAGCAACCTACCACATCGGTTCAAGACAGGCACGTGCATTTATCTCCAAGAAACTACAGCACCCAAAAGACTTTGCGGCAACCTTCTCGCTGTTTAAGACCAAAGAGAAATGGCTTTTCAGCGAGGGCCAGACGCCGCAAGGGTTTTTGGGGGTTGTAGTTCATTTTCCCTAGGATCTGGGAACCAAGGTAGGGGAGCTGCCACCTTTCCCAGAATACACAGCTCTCTTCTTCACCAATAGGAGGTGCGGATCTTGGTCGGTGGGCGGGGAAGAGGAGGAGCCGCCGGGCGCACGCGCAGTTACTGTGGCTGAGAAATTCATGTGGAGGTCAGAGTGGAAGCAGGTGAGAAAGGCGGGGAAGCGGCTCCTGCCCTTCTTTGGGTGCCTCTTAATTCGTCCTCTACAGCCCTCCTCTGCAGTCCCGTTCGCAGTTTGAGCGAGCGGGGTGCGTGTTTTGTGTCCGCTTCGTGGGGGAGGGGAAAGGCCGTGAGCCCAGGACGTGCAAGGGGTTGCGTTGAGAAAGGGAGTGTGTATGGGAGCAGGGTGAGGAATCATCCAGAAACGGTTAGAAATGGAAAGGCCAGGGGTCAGCACTGGGTGTCTGGTCTCGGGAAGGGATACTTAAGTGCACGGCGGCTTCTAGGGAGACTCAGGAGTTGGGGTCTGGGAAAGAGGGAGGGAGAATTGAGACTGACGTGAACGACGACGGGGCGGGGCATTAGAAAGTTAGGCACTGCTGTTCTTTCTAGTTAGGCCAAACGTGTCCCCGCCCACCCCACCTCCCACTCTGTCCCGGCTCTCCGCTGTGCTGCTTGGAGCCCTCTGCCCGCTTAGTTCTTCTGTTACTTTGATCCTAGAATGTCATCCAGTTCCTGCGTCCTTACTATCAGATCTTTGTTAATAACTAACGTGGAGAAGCAGTACGGTGAGTTAAGCTGTGTGTGGAATTAGATGGCCAGGCCCCAATCCTGCTTCGGACACTTGATCCCATGTCATCTTGAGCATCTCATATAACCATTACGTGCCTCAGTTGCCTCTTCTGTAAAAGTGTGCTTAGGTCACTAGGGTCGTGTGAAAATTAAATTGTTAGGGGATTGCCTCAGGTAAAAATTAGCCGTTACTGTTAATTTTGCTGTTGGAATCACCATGTAGCACATTCTTTGAGTTCTTTTTCTCAAACCAGAATTGCACAGAATCACACAGCCTTTCTCTTGGGGCCTGTTTGTCCAGAAAATGGAAGGGTCTGTTAGTGTGGTGCTGAATTCTCTAGGGGTGTCAAGCCCACATTTCCTTTCCGTTATTGAGCAAAAAGCGGGAAACCTTTTTCCTTTCCCACACAGAAAAAAAAAAAAAGTGGAAAAGAGCAGCGTAATTGATACTATACTTTGCCAGACTGTAGAGTGTTATTTATTGGGTGTCCTTTGGTAGATGACTCAAAGCTCTCAAGAGTGGGGAAATCAATAGCCAATTTGAGAACTGAATAATGGACCTCAGAGAGGGTTTTCTCTGAGGATTTGGGGATCAAGCTGTTTTGTTTTTTACCTCCTTAGGTGTGAGTGGGTCCAGCAGGAGGAGATATGGCTGCCAAAGTGTTTGAGTCCATCGGCAAGTTTGGCCTGGCATTAGCTGTTGCTGGCGGTGTGGTGAACTCAGCCTTGTATAATGGTGAGGCATGAAGGGTGGTGGGTAACTGCCCCCTGCCCCCTTCCTGGAGGATTTCTGTTGGTCTTCACGGTCTGTGACACTGCTGATGGTAGTTTGATGTGCTTGTAGCCATGGGGAAACGCACCTGTCTTCCTGCACCACGTGATTGTAAATGCCCTTTTAGCATAGGTTCTCTCAGAGGTCTTTTTCACAGGACAGCTACAGTTGGGTTTCCCAGCAGCTCTTGTTCATTGGAAGTGATACTGCACCACCCAAGTGCAGCAGCACCAGCAACTCAGGATCCCTGGGCTGGATGAGAAGGGACTCTCCTTTGTTCTTTCCTGCCTTTGTGTCTGATAACTCAGCAATGGCTTTAGGCCTTTGGTGACCTTGGCCCTGCTGAAGTCAGGAGTTGCAGAGAAAATACTTTTGCAATTCAGAGCCCAGCTTTAACAGATGGCAGGGGTTTAAAGTGGCATTTCTTGTAATTTACCATGTGGCTTTAGACGTGTCACTTCCTCCTCTCTAGGACTCCGTGTTCTTGCTAGTCAAGCATGGACCTGAGCTAGTTTTTCTCTGAGACCCCCTCCAGGTCTCTGATGTGTCTGACTTTTACTGTTGGAAAACAGCAGTGGATTGACCCACCGTGTTGTGGCCAACTGACAAGAAGAGGGTTACTTTTAAAATGAAGGTCTTTGGAGCAACTATAGAGTCCAGAAGGGCAGGTAGACAGCAGCTGATCAGAAAAGCCCAATTGGAGAGATAGTACAGCTTTTTACTGATCTTTTATAGCCACACTTGCAAAATTAGACAATTGTCTCCATCGCTAATTTCTCTGAGCCAACATACAGAGGTAAGTTCGATAACCCCTTAATGCCTTAGTGAAACCAAGCAATTGGTGGGAAATAGTCCAAATTTTAATGTTCCCATAGTGATGGTGCTTCTGAGAACACTGGGGTAAGTTGGAACCAGGATGCAGTGTGGCAACAGTGCATACCTTAGGGAGTTATGTAAAAAAAAGTTTTGGTTGTTGATTGCTGGAAATGCCTTGGTGGGAGTTTGGGGATTGGGTGGCTATAAAATCAGCAACCAGTTATTTCAGGAGTAAGTATACTGAGGAGTGAATCCATTTTCCAAGACCCTTGGGAAGACAGAGGACAGGAAGTAGTTGCTTAGTTTCCTAGCTAGTTAGAAGCCTCTAGAGATCAGAAGTCTGAGCCGGAGAGGGGAGACTTAGTAAGTGAACAGAAAGTACTAGGGGTCTTTAAAAAAATGTGATCCTTTAAGTTAAAAGAGTGAGGAAGTTTCTCTAACATTTCATTACTTTCATTCCTAGTGGACGCTGGGCACAGAGCTGTCATCTTTGACCGTTTCCGTGGTGTGCAAGACATCGTGGTAGGGGAAGGAACTCATTTTCTCATCCCTTGGGTACAAAAACCAATTCTTTTTGACTGCCGCTCGCGGCCACGTAATGTGCCAGTAATCACCGGCAGCAAAGGTAAGTCTGGCATGTGGATCAGGTGAAGTAGATCGTGTAGGAGGGGATTCTGTGCTCTTTTGTCAGTTCCAGAAACATTTGTGGGACAACAGGAACAGAAAAGGTTTGACTTCATATAATAATTCCTAGCGTATTTGCCCTGGAGTGCTTTTTATGGATTTGTAGAAAGAAGTGTCCGCCTAGGATGCACACAGACCACTGTGTAAATGTGGGGAGATGGACAAACTATACAGTGCTCTAATTTAAAGAAATCAAAACATGCCTTTTGCTTCCTTATTAACCCTTTTTGTCAGTTCTTGTTCCCAGAGTGGCTGTATAAACCAGTCTCTGGCCCTTCTGTTTGCCTTACCCTTGGCCTTGCTTTCCAAGGCCCCCGCGTCTGGCAGAGCCAACCTCACAGTGCTCTCTCACAGGCGAGGCCCACGTCCCTGAGAGTGTCAGGCTTTTGGATTTCCAGTTGGAGCCTAAAATGAATGGCTGTTGCACTTCGCCCCCATCCTGTACAGAGCGGTGCATGGCTGTAAACGGAATAGCAGGAGCTGGCTCAGCAGGGACGTTTCTATGCAGCCAGATGAGAGGGTGACAAGAGTGTTGGTTGATTATCTTGACTCTTCAGGACTAGCCCTCAGCACATGTTTGCTTACTGTCCTTGTGCTGGGCTGGTGTGTAGGGGTTGTTCAAAGGTGTGTAAGCGGGGCGTGGTGGCACGTGCCTGTTGTCCAAACGCTTTCACGGGTTCGAGACTACCCTGGGCAACATAGCATGATCTGGTCTCAAAAAAGCAGCCAGGTATCGTGGTGGGCGCATATAATTCCAGCTACCTGGAAGGCTGAGGCTTGGGATCGCTTGAGTCCATGGCAACCTAGGCAACTTGAGTCTGCGGGCAACATAGCGAGATCTAGTCTCAAAAAAAAGGATGAGTGTAGCCAGAGGCTTTGAGAACTCAGTCTTGCTAGGGTGACACTCTTGCAAGCAAGCAGTTACAGCAGAGTGTGGTATGTGCTAGAGCTGTGCTGGGGAGGAGAAACAT
Organism: Uropsilus gracilis; assembly: GCA_004024945.1. Taxonomy (NCBI): domain Eukaryota; kingdom Metazoa; phylum Chordata; class Mammalia; order Eulipotyphla; family Talpidae; genus Uropsilus; species Uropsilus gracilis. The sequence continues at coordinate 26,638 of PVHY01010380.1, forward strand.
ACACCGGCTTTCTCCAGATGTTGAGCAGACTTCTGTGAGGGATTAAAGTCTGTGCTGGGGCTTCAGATTCAGCCTCTGCATTTGCAGAGGCAGGGAGGGTATTACATAATCAGCCCCATCTTCAAACTTCACAACTTCTGAAAATCAAGGACTTGTTTATATATGTTTCCCAGTTCTCTCAGTGACTGGCGCAGGGCTTTATCTCATGGATCTTGGTCCATATTGTTGACAACTGCAAATAAGCTTTGGTGCCAAGTAGACCTTAATTGTCAGGAAGTTGTAATTCTCAATTTCCTGGGCCAAGTAATGGGGGGGGGGGGGGAGTGGCTCTGGATGAGTCTGATAACATTTATATCTCTTGTGCATTTGACAGTGCTCTTATCTGTTCTCTCCCTCACTTCCCCCGTGTTCCTGGGAGGCAGATGAAATCATCCCCATCTTATAGGCAAGAAAATAAGCTGGTATTGGCTGAGGCTTAGTGAGGCTACAAATGAGGAAACAGCAGAGTGGGACTATAGCCTTGGCCTCTGGACAGGTAGCACAGTCCAAAGTGGACTGTTTCTCTTGGACCTGTGGCATCTCTCTAAAGCACACTCTTGGCTTGGACCACAATCAGGGACTTACGCTTTAGTTTGTTATTTTAAAATACTCAGTGTTCTAGACATCCCATGGCACCTGTTGGGCATGTATTCAAATCACTTCTGTCACTTCTGTTCAGGACATACTAAAAAGCTGTCATTGCTGGAAACCTTTAAGTTCACCCTGTGGTGCTGTAGTGGCCCTTCCCCCCACCCCCTCCACGCCTCCCATGGAAACCATGCAGGCGCTTCCTTGCCCTCTGGTATCTTACAGTCAGCTGCCTGACTTGTAAATTAAGCAAATTTGGGCAGGAAGAGGTAATGAAAAGGTTGTGGTGTTCTTTATTTATTTAAAGTCCAATATATGTCCACTACCCTAAGATTTACAGAATGTCAACATCACCCTGCGCATCCTTTTCCGGCCGGTTGCTAGCCAGCTTCCCCGCATCTTCACCAGCATTGGAGAAGACTATGATGAGCGTGTCCTGCCATCCATCACTACAGAAATCCTCAAGTCGGTGGTGGTAAGTGGACAGAACCCCAGCCTGGTGCCCAGAGCACAAGCTCCAAGAGAGTGTTAGGTTTCAGGCTGGCTGGGGACATGGCAGGAAGAGCTTGGCAGTGTGTGACTAGGATGTGGCTAGTATCTTGGGGATTTTCTGCTTTATCTTGACCTGCTCTTCTGCGCCCCCCCCCCCCCTTGGAACCAGGCTCGCTTTGATGCTGGAGAACTAATCACACAGAGAGAATTGGTCTCCAGACAAGTGAGCGATGACCTTACAGAGAGAGCAGCAACCTTTGGGCTCATCCTGGATGATGTGTCCTTGGTAAGACCCCTGGGGAGCCTGCTGGGAAGGGGCTGTGGTTCTCCTTTAGGTGCCGGGGCTGTGTCCCAGCTGACACTGTTAGGTCCTGCCTCCCACTTTCCTCAGTGTGAGACTTGAAGACGCAAACTTCCTACAGCATGGAGTGGTCTCCTTGGGCTTGTTTTCACATGCGGCTTCCTTTACTTTCCCTCTGCCATATACATTTTTCTGATTTCTCACCTCTACCCAGATGGTCCCTGACCAGTACATTTGTCACCTTCCCCAAACTCTTGAGTGTTCCCCAGAGCTCCCCAGAAAGTGCTGTCCTATAAATCCTGTTTGATGCAGGCACACGCTGCCTAGAGGAGCTGGAACCCACTTGGCTAGCCTTTCTCCCCAGCGCCTACTTCCCTGCCTGACCCCTAGGAATTTCCTCACAGTTAGGGCCTGAAGCTCAGTGGTTAGCTCCCATGCAAGGCAATAGAGTGTAAATGAATCATCCTGGCCCCCACAGCCTGGTGTGGGGGCAAGGGACATCTTGGAGGCGTAAGCTATCCTCTCGATACTCCATAGTCTGTGTATTTATGTGACTTTGAATGCCATAACTCAGACAGAAGGCCATGCAGGCAGGATAGCATTTCAGATTGAGGAGGGTGAGGGGAAAGGGTCGTGTTTCTAGATTCTCTGGGAAAAATCATTTGGAGTGATTTGTTCGGGTAGTGGGGTAGAGTGTTTCCTGTTCACTTCTCCTGTGCGTCGCTGGGGACCAGCACCATTTCCCCCTCAGCGTCTGTGCAGCTGTTTAAACAGTCACACCGCAACACCCGGTGCTGACCCATGGGGCACTGCTCCACCCAGCATCGGTTGCCTTCCGCAGCTGGCCCTGGGCTCCCTCTGCTGGCAAGGCGCCAGGCTGCAGCCGTTTGGCTGCTCCAACAAGAACAATCCCTCCTACTCTCCCACTTACTCTTAACCTAAGCACCTTGGCTATGAGAACATGCTAAATAAAAACCCAAGGATAACTTGGCATTTTGCTTTAACCACCTACTCTATTCTGGGGAAATGTGGACTGACCGCAAGAAACCCTATCTAGGAGGTGTGAGGAGAAAATTAGATTTCATGGGGAATTTGCTGCCCTCCTCTGGCCCCTTTAGAAAGAAAATTTATTCTTTAATTACACATTTCATTTTTCATTTCTCAGGACTGTGTCTTCCTCCACAGACTGAACAAGAGTCCAGAAGTGAAGCAGGCTCAGTAGAACAACTGCAGTTTAAGAGTTAGGCATGTTAAACATTCTTGAAGTACTGTAGGATAAAGAGTCACTCTTCAGAACTTTTCAACTACTTGTATTAAGTGAACAGCCTAGGTGGGTGGGTAGAAGAGGAAATTAAGACGGCAGAATTTAATAGCAAAACCAATGCCATTATCTTTATTTCTTCCTTTTTCCAATAAGAAATTGGAGTCAGTAGTCAGTCAGTAGTTAGGTTCTAGGCTAGGCACTAGGCATTCTACCACCTGTCCCCTTGTGCTATCATCAGAGACAGTTGCTTCAGCCAAGTCTCAGTTTCGTGTGCCGTTGGGACAGTCAGTGGGTGGGTAGTAGGAACTTTAGACTCTCACCCTAGGCGATAGCTTTACCTGCCTTCTAAACCTTCTTCCAGAGCACACACATGGGAACACTGTGATTGGCAATCTCCCCTCTCTTCCCCTTCCTGATTTTGTGGTGAGGTGCTGTGAGAAGGATCAGACTGGTTAACCTATAAACTCAGAGCATCAGGCCCTGAATCCCTAGAACCTGTTGCCCCCCTCTCAGGAGCTTGGTTTTCCATCTGACCTCCCTGGGACCTTCAAGTAGTCCATCAGAAGATGTAGAAGGTACACTAGTCAGCGATGGGGTTCTAGAACACACAGGTCTCCCCTAGAGAGATGGTGTGGAGGAGCTACCTTCTGATGCTGTGAGCCATCTTCTCCCTGAGATAGCCCCAGTGAGGGTAGCAGATGAAGTACAGGAACAGGCTGGGCAGCCAAGGATGCTGGGGTGTGAACTCAGGGTAGACACGATGTAGAGGTGAAATCGTGTTCTGGCTCGCGATGCCTCCAGCTGCTAGAGCCATTCCTGGACTCTCCCTTCAGCGGCATGGAGGCCTTGCAGCCACACTGTCGAAGCAATTACCCTGCTTCATCTTTGGCTCACTCTCTCCCCTTAGACACATCTGACCTTCGGGAAGGAGTTCACAGAAGCGGTGGAAGCTAAGCAGGTGGCTCAGCAGGAAGCAGAGAGGGCCAGATTTGTGGTGGAAAAGGTGAGCGTTCAGCCAGATGGCGGGAGCCTCTTCCCTCCTCCTGAGCTCAGGCTCCCTGTTTGCTGGGTGGCCTGGAAATTCATCATCTGTCATCTCTCCTTCCGGGATCATCGGAAGGGGATTGAAGGGACCATAGCCTGCAATTGGTTCCAGAGTCTTTGGGGGCTAGTCAGAGATATGCGCAGTTATGTTCTTAAATCACTGAAGGGTAATTTTTTTTCCACTTCCCTAAGATCAAAAACACTCTCCTACAAATAAAAATGTTTCTCCTGGAATGTTTTCAGCTTCACTCAGAAGTCATTTTTAACTGTGGTTACACAGTGAAAGCTGACAGCGAAAAGGATCAAACAGTTGAGCCAGATGCGCTATCCTCACTGGATTTTTTTCAAGCACTAAATCTATCCAGATGTATGAGCGTGTGATGGGATACAGTGTACTTGCATAGCAGCCTGCTCTGTGCAAGAGTACATCTGTACTGTCCTCACCACTGATCTGCTCGACCCTGGTACTCCTATCCAAGATCCCTAGGTCATTCGAATCAGGGAGAAAATAGATGTGTGGCCAGCATTTGACTGTAGGAGAAGTAAAGTGTGTGGGAGGGACTCTTTACTTAGTATCTGCATATTGCCAGAGCCTAGAACACATCTTAGAACCCTGCCTATCCTACTCAGTACTCGGGAAACGTTGAGTGAGCAGTGTTGTCTCAAAGCTAGGTGTTAACTCCAGGCGCCATGACCCTGTGCTCTCCTCCTGTACTTCTGTGGGTCACACCGTGCACAGCCTGTTGGTGCCATCCTATTGCTAGGGAGCACGTCTGCCTCATTCTGGGTGCTGCGGTTCCCAGTTGGGATGCAGCATCACTCATGGGCTGCTCAGGAGATCCACATGTACCTGCTGCTCCTCATCAGCTGCACTGGTTTTCATGACAGGCACTTTGCCTGGGGCTGAAGGGAAAGCGGAGCCTGAGGACTGACCCCACCTCTCCTGCTTTCCATGGTCTTAGAGCCTCCTGACTTGGAATGGGGTGTCTGGACTGGGTTGCTATTTATATTTGTGAGGACTTTGAAATAAGACGAATGCTGTGCGGCTGAGAGCAGAGCCCTCAAATAAGAAGTGGGCATTGTAGGCTAGAGGAGGATTGGGTGATAAGAGGAGGTGAATTCCCAGAGTGCCTTTGGGAACCATTAAAGGTGCCTCACCTGGTTCAGGTGAGGCTTGCCGTCTACCGCCCAGCACCTTAGGTGTGTCCTCTTGTGTCTCCACCTCCACTCTCACAGGCTGAGCAGCAGAAGAAGGCAGCCATCATCTCTGCTGAGGGCGACTCCAAGGCTGCAGAGCTGATCGCCAACTCGCTGGCCACTGCGGGCGACGGCCTGATCGAGCTGCGCAAGCTGGAGGCCGCGGAGGATATCGCCTACCAGCTCTCGCGCTCCCGCAACATCACCTACCTGCCAGCCGGCCAGTCGGTGCTCCTCCAGCTGCCACAGTGAGCCACCTGCTGGTGCCATCTGACTGCAGCCCCATGGGTCTCCATACCGCCTTCTTCTGCCCCCACCCCAAAAATCACTGTGAAATTTCATGATTGGCTTAAAATGAAGGAAATAAAAGTAAAATCACTTCAACTCTAATTCCTCTATCAGATGAAATTTTCATTCTCATTTCAGTCCACTTTCTTACCCATTGCCCTACCAATACTGCCAAGTGCCTACACTGACCCCCTTAGCTCCCAACTTTGGGGTCTGCTGGTGCATCAGCATTGGCGGTTGGCAGAAGAAAGGCAGGGTCATGTGGCATGGGCCTGGGAGCATAGTCTCGTTGGCCTAGGGAAACCTGTAACCTCCAGTGTATCATTTATTCAGGACTTGAGGAAGTTGGCACAGCAGCTGAGTCAAAACATCAGGCCCCAGTTTTTTCCAGCAGTTCCTGCAACAGACCCAGCTGAAAAGGTGCTGAGGGGGGTGGTCAGAGAGGAAGTGGTCTGTCAGTTACCATAAGGCTGATCCTCTTTAACTCTGGGCCAGCGGAAGCAGGTGTGTACAAGCAGGGCATGGATTGAAGACTCTGCCCTGTGATGGTGGGTGGGCCTGATTTGCTGGCCCCGAGGGTCCTCAAACTGGGATGAACTCAATAGTGAGAGAGCAGGCCTGGACCGAGATGTGAGTCCTGCAGAAGACTTCCTCTCCACTCCCACCTTGCTGTCTCAATACCCAGCGGAATTCCAGCTTGAAGGATTGCATCCTGCCGGGGTGAGCATACTGGCCAAAGACGTGCATCCTGCGTTCTAGCTCCCTCGGTCAAAGACTGCCCTTCTAGAGGGCTCCATGCCTGTGCTTTGAAGGAAACCGCCCTGGGGAAAAAAACAAATGTGTGTAAACTGCTGTCAATAAATGATACTCAGATCTTCCAGCTCAGCCCTCCGGGTTTGCTCTTGTGTTTGTGGGGGCCATGGGGTCAGACAGAGCCTTCCAGCATTTTTGTGTGAACGTGTGTGTGTCACCAGCTGGGACAGACTAAGGCTTTAGTTTTAGAAAACACTGTTGTGTTCCAAATCCTTCTGAAACAAGTCTCAGCCCTCAAATAAGAAGTGGGCATTGCAGGCTAGAGGAGGATTGGGTGGTGAGAGGAGTTGTTCCCAGAGTGCCTATCAGGAGATCAGCTCTTAGGAGGCAAAGGTGAGCAGAGGTTAGTTAACTTTCCTCTGCAGCTTTTGATGTCACCTCTCTAGTCAGCCCCCCGGTCAACGACACTGCCCTGATCTGGGGACACAACATTCATGTGACTGCTCAAGTTCGTTTTTTATATACATTAGGTGTTAGATGGCTTTGCGCCCTGCTGTGGGTGCACGTTGCTTATTCCGCTGGGTTTTGATACAGAAATGACAGCGCTGGAGAGGCAGGGCATGTGTGTGCATTTTCCGTGGTGGGATGGGAAAGCAGCCCTCTGATTGAGAGGTGAACTGTGTCTGTCATCCACCTCAAATCCTTTTAGGAACAAAGCAGTGAGCACAGACATTGACTGTGTTTAACCTCTGCTCTCTCTCTAATCCCCGGGCTCAGCACCTGGCTGAGGAGAGCTGGCTTAATGAGACATGGGGGCTGCTTTCCGAGAGCCTCTGCTTTCCGCTCCCAGCATGAGTGGGCCAACTGTCTGCTGGTAAGGGCGGGAAGAAGCACAGACTTCAGGATAGGACCTGGGTTGACTGCTCCCAATTCTTGCAACCCTCCTGCTCCCCTTTCCCCAGGAACCTCATGCCCTCCCCAACCCCTGGGAGCACATGTGCCGTGGACTCAACCCTCGGCTCTACCCCAAACTTCCTACCGAAGCCTCCCATCTAGCCCTTCTCCCAACCAGCTCCCCAGCATCACTCCCCGGCATCACTCATCTCAAATCTTGGGACATCGCTCGCTACTTGTGTTTCTGCAGTCAGAAAAGCAAGATCTGAGAGTGATGAGGTGCCTGGACTCACGGTGAGTTAAACACTGGAGCAGAAAGAGCCTAACTCCTAAATAGGTTCCAGGCCAGCTTCCACCCCTCGGCCTTCCTCCTTTCCTGCCATTTATTGCTTTGGACACTCCTGGGGGATGGGGCAGGAGGCTCTCTTCCCCAGACCGTGTTTAAAGGAGCAGTTGTGTTTCTTGCATTTGGCAGGAGATTGGGTTTCATGCTCCAGGTATCTGGGGAGGAATCTTCCACAGTTTCTGGGTTCCTCCTGCCGTCAGGTCAGCCCGTGTGGCACAGGCAGGCCCCATTCCTGCTCCTTTTGCTGTCAGCCTCCCTGCCAGGGATGGTGCCGCTGGCAGCCCAGGGGCCTCATTCTGCTTTGACTTCCTCCAAGTAATTCTTTTCACAAATGTTCAAGGGCTGTTAGCTGACTGCTGTGCCCCCAGAGTCTCCTGTTGACTTCTGGATTTCTCCAGAAGCTGCCACAATGGGTCTCTATCAAGTTTGAGATTCTCTGGAACTTGGATCAAAAACCCTGTCCTGTCTTGGCCAGGGAAGGGGCTGAGCAGGGAGTCTGCTCCCCTCCTGCCAGACTGAATGGATTCCTTGTTCAGGCTCTGAGAGTAGTGAACCCAGGACAGGCAGGATAGAGAAAAAACCCTCAAAGGTTTGCCATTTTCTTCATATCTGCTGCCAGTGTGGACTAACAGCGGAGAGGTGTTAGGGTCTTCCCTAGGTGGGTTTATTTGAAAGCTAGGGAGAAACACTGGAATATTAGTCAAATCCTCCTTTAGTGACTGCTATTCTAAGAGGACACTCAGCAGCTGCCTGGGGGTTGTACCCTCTGGGCCTCCCCTGGGACTTGGTCATGTGCCAATTGCAGCCCACCCTGACTGAAAACTGGGCAAGAAAGTTGAAGGAGGCTGCAGATTTCCCTACCAGTCTCAGGCCTCCTGATCAACCTGCATACTGCCCTACATGGCATTTCTCTAAAACAGAACTCACCCCCTCCTCACTGAGAAACCTTCAGTTTGCTTAATAAATCATTGTTTGCTTAATAAAAGGCAAACCTATGCCAGGCATGGTGGTGCATGCCTTTAAGCGGCAGCCTAAGAAGCCACAGCCAGGGCCAGGGATCACAGTTCGAGTTCCGCCAGGGGCACGTAGCGAGATCTAGTTCCAAAAAACTACAGCTGGGCATGGTGGCACGTGCCTGTAATCCCAGCTACCTAGGAAGCTGAGACTGGGGATTGGTTGAGTCTGTGGTACCCCGGGCAACGTGAGCCTGTGGTTCCACGGGCAAAAATAGCGAGACCAAGCCTCAAAAAAAAAAAAAAAAAAGGCAAAGCTCTTGTGCTTCCAGGGGTCCTTCACACAGGGCCACTGCTTTCCTCATCCAGGCCACCTTTCTTCATGCAGCTTTAGATGTTACTGCTTGCCTCAGAGGCCTCCAAGGTGGTTCCTGGTGGGGTTTGTTTGAAAATACAAGTGACAGCCAGGCATGGTGGTGCACACCTGTAATCCCAGCTATTTGGGAGGCTGAGGCTGGGGATCACTTGAGTCCATGGGTTCAAGACAGCCCTGGGCAGCATAGCAAGACCTAGTCTCTTAAGAAGAAAAAAAAAAATGCAAGTGACAACAACAGCATCTCCTGGTGCTGGGGGGGTGGGAGGGAGGCATGCAGGGATCCTGCCAGATCCACTGTGCATGGCACTGACTCAGAGAGGAAAATTGTCCCTAAGGGGCAATACCAACCACTGAAGATGCACCCACCTGAGCCCCTGCTCTTGTCTGTGTACCTCCCATTCCTTTGCACTAAACCCCCTTTGCTCAGTGTCATTTCATCCTGGAAGCTCTTCCCCCACAATTCACAGGTCCAAATGTTCCCTATGCTTTGAGACCCAGCTCAAATTCTCCTCCACTAAACTCCTCCTGCCCCTCCCTTTACCCCTCCCTCACATGAACTTGTTATCCCAGGAGGCAGTCAGTACTCTCTTCACTGGGCAGCTGTGGGGTATGTGTGTGTGCGTGTGTGTGTGTGTGTGTGTGTGTGTAAGATTCCTACTCTGTGGAAGACAGGGCACCACAAAGATTCAGCATCCCCCTCCCTTCTTTCCCCAGCCACCCCCTCATCTTTTCCTTAAACCAAATTTACTCCAGACCTGGGGATTCTCATATTTACCCTGGTGATGAATATGTATTGTCTGATAAAAAATCTACTTTGGTGCATGGGGTAGGCTGGCTAACAGATAAGAGGAGGCTACTGAAGGATCTGGGGTTCATAGGAAGGTCTCAGACTTCAAGGAGGCTAGAAACAAAAGACAGATTAGTCAGGATGTTCATACCTGAGCAATGCCTGGCTCTTGGTGGGAATTGCTGAATGTTTGTCAAGTGAATAAGTAAAGGACTAGCACAGGACTGAGGATGCGTTAGAAATGAGGCCTACGGCCAGGCACGGTAAGCTTCAGCCTATGAAGCGGCCGGGGCTAGGGATCACGGTTCGAGTCCTGCCTGGGGCCCGTAGCGAGACCTAGTTCCAAAAAATAGCTGGGCATGGTGGCGCGGGCCTGTAATCCCAGCTACCTGGGAAGCTGAGGCTGGGGATTGCTTGAGTCTGGGGTACCCCGGGCAATGAGAGCCTGCGGTTCCACGGGCAAAAATAGCAAGACCTAGTCTCAAAAAAAAAAAGAAATGAGGCCTAGACAAATGACCCTTCAGTTCTCCTCCCCACACCATTGCATTAAATGAACTCAAGTGCTCTGAATTGGGGTTCTGGGACCCCACAGAATAACTCCTACACAATGTCCCCTGCTAACTGAGCCCTCATTGCTGTGTCACTCCATATGGCCCTGGGTGTGAGCTCCGCACTCTGGCGCCTGCCCCAGCTCTCCCTCTCCTGCTTCTGCCTGGAACACCCTCCTTTCCTTCCTCCTCTCCATCCTTGCACCTTAAAACCCCTCTTCTGCAGGAATTTGCCTGTGGCGTAACTCTTCTTAACGTTCCTTGCATGGAAGTTTCTCCCTTTATAAAAAGACATTGGCTCTGGAACTCTGTGATGCTGGAGTTGAGAATTGAACAAAAAAGGACTGCTTCTTCCAGGAGAGCTGGGATGCTTTGGCAAGGTCAGGTGGCACGTGGCTGGAAGAGAGAATGTGTGGAAATGTATCAGGCCCGGGGAAACCAGTTTAGCGTTGAAAGAGAACGCCCTTGTACAGGACACTGTGTGGGTAGGGAGGAAGGTATCTTTCCAGGACCCTCCAGTCAAGCTACTTCAAGACACTGCTTTGGAGGCTAGCACAGGTATCTGGATTAGCCAGGAAAGCTGTGATCGGTAAAAACCTTGCACCCTGAAGTTTGGCTACTTGAGCTTCAACACTGACTCAGGGTTTGGCAAACTATGGCCTATGTGCCAAGTACAGCCCTTCCTTGTTTTTATATAGTTCATGAGCTACAATGGTTTTTAAATTCTTAAATGACTGGTGGGGGAGGGGTAGTTTAAACAATAACATGTCATGACGCGTGAAAATGATATGAAACTCAAACTTCAGTGTCCTAAGTAAAGTTTTATTAGGACATAACTATGCCTGTGCACATTCCAGCAAACTGAGACCATATGGTCTGCCAAACCCAAGTATTTACTGTCTGTCTCTTTATGGAAAAGCTTGCTGGCCCTGAGTTTAGGGGATTACTTAGCCTTGGGGAAGAAAGGGGAGCACTTGGAATTTGGGAGTCTCGGGCTCTTAAAGAGGGGGCACATGGCTTTAAGTCAGAAACCAGTGTAACTGACATCAGGTCCTGGGCTGTGACTGAGGCTACGGTGGCCTGGGAAGCAGACCACAGTGGGGCTAGCTCACGGATGGACAGCGCTTGCTCTTTTCTGTGGCTCGTGTGTGTTTCTGAGCTGCATGAAAGGTGGGAAAGAGGCTGGCACACAGGTGGGGGTTGGGAAGAACCCAGGGGTCCCCTAGAAGCCTGAGAATCCCTAGGTCTTGAGTGAAGTCACTTCTTTTCCTCTCCCCTGCCATCCAGGAAAGGCAAACTCCTGAACTGTCCTTCCAGAGCAGGGGCAGTTCATGGCCAAGACAGCAAACTCGTGTGGTAATGGCTCCCCAAGATGGAGCCTCTGGAGACTCGGGCTTCAGTAGAGGAATCTCTTAGGACCAAATATATCCTGGAGATGACGAGAGATCCCCCAAAAGAACCTGCAGCTCTCTCCTATTGTGTATAGTGCCCAACTTGGTCTCTGCAGAGTATTCAAGAACAGAAGAGCGTGCTATCTCTGGACAGCCATTATTTCTGTTTTTTTTTAATTTTTAATTTTTCTTATTATTATAAAGTTTATTGACAATTTAGGCCATAGACATGTACATGAAAATTCCATAAAAGGGATGAGTGGGGGGTTAGGAGGGATGGAGATGGTTGGGAGTGGTCAGGGAGGGAAGGTGGTGGGTGGTTCCCAGGGAATACAAAGATGTGAAACACATATACAAAAAAAATAAATTAATTAAGAAAAAAAGGAATCAGTACAATTTCTATGCTGGCAAGAAGTAGCTCTCCTGCCTGCCTGGCACTATGCACATGGCTCTCTTTTTCTTTCTCCATTCCCTAATAACCCTGTCCTTTTTTTTTTTCTCTTTTTTAAAAATTTAATTTAAAATTTTTTAAAATTTGCATATATATGTCTATTTATATTTATATTACATTATTCCATTATTGTGTACCCCGGGGTTTTCCCACTTCACTAACATTTGTTAACTATTCTGATCTTTTGTGCTCTTCACCTCCCCCACCTTCTTCTCCCTCCTCTACTCTCACTCCCATTGGTTGTTTTCATTCTTTCTTATTCGTTTGTTTTTCCCTATATCCATCATATAAGTGAGACCATCCTGTACGTCTCTTTTTCTTTTTGACTTATTTCTGCTAATATGAGTCTTTCTAGTCCCATCCAGGTTGCTGCAAATGACATGTGTTTGTCCTCCTTGATTGATGCGTAGTATTCTATCGTGTATATGTACCACATTTTTTTAACCAATGATCTGTTTTGGGGCATTTGGTTTGTTCCCAAATCTTGGTAATTGTAAACAGAACTGCAATGAACATGTGTGTACAGGTGTCCTTTTGAGTTAATGTTTTCATGCCCTCTGGGTAGATTCCTGGTAGTGAGATTGCTGGGTCAAATGGTAAGTCCACTTTCAATTGTTTGAGGGTCCTCCACAGTCTTCCATAGTGGCTGGACCAGTTTGCACTCCCACCAGTAGTGTAAGAGAGTTTCTTTTTCTCCACACCCGCACCAACATTTGTTGTTGTCTGTTTTATTTATATGGGCCATTCTTACTGGTGTAAGATGGTATCTCAGTGTGGTTTTAATTTGCATTTCCCTGATTATTAGTGACGTGGAGCATTTTTTCATGTGCCTGTTAGCCATTTGAATCTCCTCTTTGGTGAAGTGTCTGTCTTTTTAGTTCTTCTCCCAAGTTTTTGAGTGGGTTTTTTGCTTTGTTTTTGTTGAGCTGTAGGAGCTCTTTGTGGATCTTTGTTATGAGACCCTTGTCACTTGTCTGGAGGGCAAAAATTTTCTCCTAGTCTGTTGGGTTTCTTTTTGTTTTGTTTGTTGTCTCTTTTGCTGAGCAGAAACTTTTAAGTTTGATATAGTCCCAGCTGTTTCTGTTTTCCTTCATTTTTTGCCGGCCATAGTTGTTTCCTCAAATGGATTTCTGAGGTGAAATTCATGAAGGGTTTTGCCCAGGTTTTCTTCTATGTATTTTATGGTTGCAGGTCTCACTTCCAGGTCCTTTGTCCATTTTGAGTTAATTTTTGTACAGGGTGTGAGGGTGTTGTCCTGGTCCATTTTTTTTTATAAGTTTTGATCCAGTTTTCTATTTCTGGGGGTTTTTTTTGGGGGGGAAGGGAAGGTTGAGACTAGGTCTCGCTTTTTGCCCATGGAGCTGCAGGCTCTCGTTGCCCGGGGTACCACAGACTCAAGCAACCCCCAGCCTCAGCTTCCCAGGTAGCTGGGATTACAGGCGTGTGCCACCATGCCCAGCTATATTTTTTTGGAACTAGGTCTCACTATGGGCCCCAGGCAGGACTTGAACCTCGATCCCTAACCCCAGCCGCTTCATAGGCTGAAGCTTACAGGCACGAGTTGTCATGCCTGGCTTGGACAGTCATTATTTCTTTTCCTTGTTTGCCTTTACCAACCTGTGAACATATAACCCTCTTCCCTCTTCCACATCCACAGCACTCACGGCCTCAAGAGCCTGTCCAGCACCGATGCCCTTCAGGGCTCCTCTCTGTTCTAACTCCGCCCCCACTGCCACCCCAACAGCCCAGAACTGAGCAGGAACCTGGCAGACCCTTGAGAACAACCTGTCATCTAGGTGAGAAGGGTGGAGAGATTGCCCCATGTCTCCCAGGATGCAGGTGACAAAGCCAGGGCTGGAATCCAGGACTAATCCAGGTCTCCAGGTTCTCTGTCTTGTGTTGTTTCTACCTCATCTCTCACCTCCAGGACTCCTTGTCCAGTGGCTCTTTCCCTGAAATCACAGGTGTGTTGTGATTCCACGCACATTTTTAAAAATTATTTTTTGAGACTAGGTCTCGCTGTTTTTGCCTGTGGAACGGCAGGCTCACGTTGTCCGGGGTACCACAGACTCAAGCAATCCCCAGCCTCAGCTTCCCAGGTAACTGGGATTACAGGCATGTGCCACCATGCCCAGCTATTTTTTGGGACTGGGTCTCACTGTGTTGCCCCGAGCGGGACTCAAACCGCTATCCCCAGTCCCAGCCGCTTCATAGGCTGAAGCTTACAGGCACACGCCACCGTGCCTGGCTTTCCACGTGTGTGTTGTCCAGTCCTTTCCAGAGCATGCTCTTACCACCCCAGGGAGATTGCGACAGGAAGGAGGCAGGACAAGTTCTTCTCTGTGGTGAGGCACTTATGCCAGTGACCTGCAGCCACACTGGCTGGCGCTACAGAGATCCAAGTTGGACTGAACTGCCTGAATGTCTCCCTCCAGAAGGCAGTTCTGTTCAATCTAGTGAAAAGGACTCGGGATGATTTGAATTTGGATTCACCCTCTGCCACTTACAACCTAGGGAGACCTTGGGGAAAGTAAATACATCCATCATCTTTTTAAAAAAAAAAAACATAAAAAAAACTAAGGTGTGCAATATCCATATTGCAGTGCTGTTGCAGAGTGAGATAGCAGAGGGGAAAATGTTTATTAGCACAGGAGGTAGTTAGACTATTCTGGTCCCTTCCTCTCTCTGTCCTGGGGCATTGCCTGTTTCTTCCTAATGCTGCAGACCAGGAAACTTCTGTGGGGTTCTGATAAGGTAACTGGCATCTCTGTGCCCCTGACACTGTGCTAGTTCTCAGAAAGGGGACATTGGGATCATCATGTGTTCCATCCTGGTTTGATTCAAGCAAGATGCAGGAGGGATCCAGTGCTGGGCTCCTCCTCTCCAGAAGTCCAGATACCGTGACTTCACCCAGAATTCAGGAAACTGTTTGGTCCTCATTTGAGAACAGGTTATATGGGGTACAGGTTAGGTGGGCAAATTCCAAAGTGTGTTTTGTACAAGGGATTTGTGCTCTTGTTGGTGCCACTGTCCGCCCAGGTCTCTTCATATCTCTAGCTCTGCATTTCCCCACCCTCACAATTGTTTGCCAATTGTGTTAGGGGTCTAGAAGAGCCAGTGGAGCTCTGAACCCTTTCCTTTGCTACAGCCAGAGCAGCGATGACTTTCTCCAACCTACATCAGGATCCAAGTTTTGCTGTCATATGAAGGAAGGATTCCCTGGCTATTGAAGTTTGTAATCCTCTGTCCTGGGAGCTGTTCTGGAAAGTTCTTTCTACCAATCAACTTGGTCTGTTTCCCACCAAGCCCGGCAGGGTCATGGCCTCTCTTCACCACCAGGTGGCAGCAACCTGCCAGATGCTGCAGGTGCCAGGCCATGTGAGCAAAGAACAAGATGTTCAGAAAAAAGATCCCAGGGAAGGAACAAGGAGGACGTTAGTTAGCCCCAACAAGGATAAGTAAATAGGCTGAGGTGACCCTCTGCAGACAACTTCCTGATATAGAACCTCCTGGGCATCTGTGGCTGTAAATACACTCGGTGTCCTGCCCCAACCACCTGCCAAACTGGTGCTACCCCTGTCTTTGCCAGGTGGGAGATCACCACCCAGATCAGCTTAACTCTTTGTTAAACACAGGTGGCTCCCAAGGCAAGGGGTGCTTGGGCTTTGGCAGCTTGAGGTCTGTTTAGGGAATTCCCCCAGTTGTTAAAAAAATGAATGAGACACAGAAGGGGCAACAGATTTCTTGCTCTGAGGTCACAAGAGTTTCTTCCCATTCTCTCAAAACACTCGCGAGGAGATGCAGAAGCAAATCTGAGAACTGACAAGCACTTGGGGAGGTTTGACCTTCCAGTTTGGGGGTGTTCTCTACAAAGGAGCAGCTTTGTGAAGGTCAAGGGCTGGGTGCACATGTTGCCCTTTGCCCTCAAGAAAGATTATTGAACACTACTGGGGCAGTCCCGGGCTAGATGCTTCACAGATTCAGAGAATGAATCCGACCAGAACCTTGATTAAAAAGCTAATATAACTTGGGCCAGCGACAGGTAATCAGGTGGCGTTTATTGAAATGTAGCGTATTGTTTGTCTTCTTCCTGCAGATCTTAACTCCTTGTCCAGCTCAGGTCAAAAGTTAAATGACAAGGCTGTGAAATGGGGGCAGAAAGAGGGGAAAGGAATGATTGGAAGGAAGCCAGGGGTAGCTCAAATGTTTGCATCTGCTACCCAGCCCATACTGATGGGTGCAGATCTTCAAGCAAAGCTTTCCTCGTTTGATTTCCTCCAGTGATTTTCCAGCAAATGCATTTCTGCAGAAATGAATTTCTCCAGCAAATGCACGCCGCCTGACTCTTTAAGTTGCCTTTAAACAAATACTGGTTTAATATTTTTAAGTGACAGAGAGCATAAAGAAAATAAAAAAGAACCATAAATCCACTGCCCAATGTAATCATATATACCTGTGTATAGAAATGTGTGAAATTCATATATGTACGACTATATATTTACAATCATATATATATGATATAGTTACATATAAAGTACCCACAGTACAAAAAGATAAATAATAAAAAGTGAAAGCCTTTTTACCACTGTTTTCCCAGTTTCTCCCCCCTAAAATAACCACTACTATTTTGCTTATATTTTCTTCCAGAAAACAAACAAAATATGCACTCAGCAGTACATGTATCTCCAAGCCTGTATGAAGATACTCTCTGGGGTTCCACTTATGGAAAGAAAATAGCACTGATCCACACCTTGCTGTTCTCACTGACATATCTTGGACTCCCCACCTTCTACCGTGCTCCTTTCCATGAGCAGCTGCAGCGCTCCCCTGCTAGGGATCCATTGTGTTTTGTTGTCACCATGGCTTCTGGAGGACGCGGTGGTTTTCATGTTCTTGGCTCTTGCTAATAAAACCGCAATGGTTGCTGTTGGTTATTGTTTTGTTTTGTCTTAAGGGTCCAGTGAACCCTGCATGAGAGATCTTACTATAGGACAAAAGGGCAGTGCCTAGGAAGGTCCTAGGAAATGCCTGGGCTCCTGGAGCTGCCAAGGTTTCATATTATGAATGTGTGACTGACTTCTTGAGGAAAGTTATTCCTCCACCTCCTGGCCCAGCCAAGCTGGCGCAGCTGCTACTGGCCGGCTGTCTGAGCGTGGCTGCCCAGCTATGGAGTCCATGAGCCTTCCAGCCGGATGAGGCTTTGCAGGGTTGAGTGATGGGCTCCCTGGGGCTCTTGGTTCCGGCTGGGCTTGCTCTGCTTAGCAGACGTTCATGGCCGCAGGGTGCTGCACTGAGATTCACAAACAAACAGGAAGCCAGTCCACTTCCTCCTTGCTAGGGCTCGCCCCCATCCATATTACCCTGTAAGCCCAGCGGCTGAGGTGGCCGGGCCTCACAGGCGGCTTCCTGACAGGCGATGGGGAAGTTCTGGGCCCCGCTGCCCCCCAGCCCTGCGCAGTCCCGTTTGCCCATCTGGGATGGCCTCACTGACAAAGCTTGGCTCTTAGCTCTCCCTTCGGGAGACTTTTTCTAGTTACACCCCTCTTTGGGTCTCCCTGGCCCCGTAGATTCCACGCTAGAAATCCTTTGAACTTGAGGTAAGCGGCTTCCAGGTGTGGTGCTGTGACAGCACCTTTTCCCCGACGGCAGTGGCGCTGACACATTTCTTCTGCACCCAGTCAGCCAGCTCTGTTCACGGTCACCTCCTGGGAACTGGAGACAGAGTGGCTGACCAGCTCCAGGAGGGGCCAGAGAGCCAGAGCTGGCTGGCAGGTCACTCACCTGGGGCCAGAGGCATAGACACTTAGGCTGAGAGAAGCCCAATGGGAAGAGGGGTGGGGACCAGTTAGACAGTGGGAGGCTGCGGTGTGGCTGGGGGTGCCTGGAAGGGTGCTCAGGTTTTCTGTCTAGTGAACAGGTCTCGAATGCCCCTTAGGCCACCTGGGAAGTCATTTCCTGATTGGTAACCCCATACATTACAACAGAGGTGCTCATTTTGAAGGAACTTCCAACTTTAAAGCCTGGTCAATAAGAAGCAATGCTGAGTGGACGCCATCTTTGCAGGTGATTGAGAGCGGTGATGCCTCCGGCCATGCTGCGACTCTCGGTCACTAAAGACACATCAGCTGCGGGCCTGCAGCT
Organism: Uropsilus gracilis; assembly: GCA_004024945.1. Lineage (NCBI taxonomy): Eukaryota > Metazoa > Chordata > Mammalia > Eulipotyphla > Talpidae > Uropsilus > Uropsilus gracilis. Next base: position 44,491 of record PVHY01010380.1, read on the forward strand.
TGCAGTGCGTCCCTGGCACTGACAGCTACTTTGCTTCACTGCCACTGTTTTCCTTTTGAGGAAAGCTGGGCACCGAATTTAGAAACAATGATGATGGAAGGTTCCAAGTCCAGTTATCACCCCTTTGCAGTTCTGTGATCTTCAAGCGAACATTTCTGGGTTAGCACTTGAGGTGCAGAGAATGAGGCCCATGTTGCAGAAGGGGGTGAGGATGGAGTGGAGAATGAGGCGGCAGGCAGGGTCGGGGGCTGAGCGAGGACATGAGGCGGAAGGGGTTCCCTGGTCTCCTGCAAAGACTTTGGGCTGCAAGAGGAGGTAGGAGGGCCCCAGAGCAGCATCTCCAAATCAGAGGGGGCAGGCACAGGCCAGGCCAGCTCTGGAAGCCCCCTCATGTCACCAAAGGGCATCAGTACACAGGCCCCCAGGGGGGCTGTTGTAAGGTCCTGTGAACTCCAGGTGTGCCTCTGGTTCCATCTTCTAGCAACCCCCAAGGCAGGTAGGCCCCCTTCAGGCCTGTGCAGTTGCCAAAGTGATAGTTCACAGCCAGTTTAGGGTGCTGCTGCAGAAGCAGAGAGGGAAAGTCTTTACAGAGCTGGTTGAGGAGAAGGGCTAAGGCTGGGTCCAGCGCCAAGGACATGAAATAGCACCAAGCCCTGCATGCCAGCAGCCCCTCCTAGTCCCAGCCGGACAAAGAGAGGTGAGTAGAAACCTCAGGTTAAAAATACCCTGACTTGTTGTAAAGAGAAAGAAGAACAGGAAGGAAGTGTGGGGAGGCAAAGCTGAAGAGACAAAAAGCCCCACAGAAGGAGAAAAGGTGTCATTAAAAGACCGGAACTTGAGCAGGTCGAACAGGTGGGGGGGGTCACACTCCATGTGCCAAGGGGCTGGTGGCAGGGGATGGGGTCCTGGTGGGGTTCACCTTCTTGGGCAGGATTCAGGCAGACCCAGACACGTGATTTTGGCCCACTGAGTCCAGGGTTGAGATCCCCAAAAAAACTTGTGGGCTGGAGAGCAGGACGTGAGTGACCAGAGTGAATGTCTGTCGTCCTCTCTGGGAGGAGAGAGCCAGCTCCTCAGTTCTGGGCGTGGGGGAAGGGGGACAGCTGGGAGCAGTGGCCTCTCCTGTCAAGGACATTGAGAAGCTGAGTGAGTTGGCAGAGTTCCGGTTCCACTAGGCCCTAGAGGTGACCTTCAGAGTTCTGGGGTGCGGAGTTTGACCCCCAACTGTCACTTTCTCATTGCAGAAGCATCAAATACTTCTCTGGGCTTCAGTTTTCTCATCTGTGAAAGGGAGATGCCCATAGCCAACCTCATGGGTTAAATGAGCTAATACCCCAACATGTTGGAACAGACCTGGTACCTACTGTTTGCTTTCTCAGTGTTAGCTATTGGGTGTGGAGCAGGGGGCAGTGCAGGTGGCGGGTGGGAAAGGAGTTCCTAATGCCTCCTGTCAGTGGGTCAACTCTTTACAGAGAGCCCACCAGGAAGGAGTGGAGTCGAGGAGGGCATAGGGAGAAATTAGATATGGGCCCCGGTGAACTAGAACCAGTCTCCTAGGGACAATACACACACAACTACCAGTCACATTTCAGCATAATACAAGAGAGCTTTTTGCCAAGCACTAAGGTGTAGAGATGAGAGAATTTTCTCCCTCTCTAACCTGCAGCTTCTTTGCAGGAGCCTTTTGAACCCCCTTGTCCATTGTGTGAATGAAGGTTAGTTTAGTCTGATATAGTGTCATCTGATATCATGTCATTTAACCAGGCAATGGTAATCTGGCAGTTTTCTAGCCATGAACTAAAGAGTGAGGAGCCCTGGGAATCCCTCGCCCCAGCCCCAAGCCCCACATCACACATGACCATCCATTCAGTGTTCCATGTGTTAACACCCATGTTTAACACCCTTGGGTTAAAATAATAGTGGCGCTTCCTCATCTCCCTCTGAAGAGCACTTTCTGCCACTCCACCTTATTCCCATCACTGCACCTGCCATTTCTACTCCCTCCAATGCCCCTCCTGAGGTGGCTTTCTCTGCCACCTCAAGCTCATCCTTTCTAGAATCATCTTTGTAAAGGTCCCTTTATTCCTTGTCTTCATTAAGGTCACACCAAAATGTTCAACTGTCCAGGCCAGACAGCAAAGGGAGTCGGTCTCCTTGTCAGCTTTCCAAAGGATCCACATTCGCAGAGCCCTCAGGGTGGTCTCTGGCCCTCCCTCACCATTGCTGGGGCCTCTAAGTCAGTTGGCCTCCCTGCCACTGACCGCTGTTCTTTCTCCCTTCATTTACTCACCACATTTCTGCTATTCTTTCACATACACAAGTTTGAGCTGGTACCCCCTTTCCTAGCCCCTCCACCTGCCTCATCCTTAAAGTGTGACCTCTGGGCAGAAGCTTGTGAGACCAGGCCTGGCTGACCTTTCCACATGGTTCCCCCAGTCACCCACGCTGTGCCAACACCCTCCTAGAGGCTGCCATCTTGGATACCATGGTCCTTCTTACTCAGAGGATTTTTCACATTCCATCTTCCTGGCCTGCTGAAACTTCACCTACAAGACCAGCTCACCGGGTACCTTCTAATGGGGTGGTTAGAGACCATCCAGATGCAGCGGGCACTAACACAAGAAAATGGTCATGCTGGAATTTGTGACATGGACACTGTGTCAGCCCATTGTGAGGCTGAAAGTGACAATCCACCTGGGTCTGACCAGAAGGAGAGCCACAGAACTTTCTGTGTGACTTGTACTTAGCAAGGTGGTTACTGGCAATGGGAGCTTACTCATCTATCATTGTGAAAAGTGAACCTTGCCCCAAAGATATATGGTATCTTTTTTTTTTTTTAAGACTAAGTCTCACTATATTGCCTGGGGTGCCAGGGACCAGCTTGCCAGGGTTACAGGCATCCACCACCATGCCCAGCTATTTTTTGAGACTAGGTCTCGCAATGTTGCCCCAGGTGGGTCTCAAACCTGTGGACTCAAACGATTCCTAGTCTTGGCCTCACTTCGTAGGTTGTGATTAAAGACACACGCCACCATGCCCGGCCCAAATATATGATGTCTTGCACTGTTAATGAGAGTGGGCCGTGTATACAATTTGTGAATGATTGATGGTATACGACATGCGAATGTTCAAAGTCATTGCTAAGGAGAGGCAACTTCTCAGTATAGGAGGCATCAGCCCATATGGGATGTGATTTGGGCAGAAATACTTCAGCTGTATGTTCTGGGGCCAGGAATGAGCTGGTTTCCTGCATTATCAGTTCTGCACATCTGAAGCGCTAGTGTTAGAACAAAGGATACTTGTATTCCAGACTGTGCGGCAATGGCTCATTTCTCTTTCAGCACCCAGGTCCTTCTCTTCCTTCTGGAGAGATGCGAGAGAGATTAGCGAGCTCCCTGGAGAAAAGCATTAAGTAAATACAAGGCGTTGCCGAAGCTATTGTTACTATTATTAACAACACTAATAGGCGGCCAGACTCCATGGGTGCTAATAACCATCCAGGTGAAAAGTCTCTAAACACATCCAGCCTTTGTCTCGCATCTAGGGGTCCTTCTGTCAGATGAGTCCTAAGAGGTAGGGAGGCTGCTGGGTCTCTGGGAAAATAACAAAGGTTGAGATTACCATTCTCTGAGCAAGAACCCACCTGCCACACCAAGCCCAAGGCCAGACTGGATGAGCAACTGGTTGAGGAAAGCCTTGACAGGTCCAGCCAGGAGATGAAGCCATGGTGTCAACCCCTTCCCTGGAGATATGGTACCACCACCCACCACAGGGGTGGACAGGCCCGCAGAGAACATACACCCATGCAATTTTGTATGAAAGTATTTTTTTTTTTTTTTACTTTTTCCAAGCACATTTGTGTGGGCAGTAAAGAGGGTAGGGATGGTTGAGTTTGTTCCCCTGAGCGAGGTGCTGGAATGGGACACGAGGGCACACAGATGAACAGGACCCCAGGACCCTGACGACCCAGCGGGCAAAATGTGTGCCTGTAACCACCCTACCGGGTAGGCACAGGGTGTTGAAGAGGTTCAGGGTAAAAGCAACCACAGCACAAGGGGGAAGGAGGGTTGGCCTAGACCTGGAAGAGACGACCCCCAGCTGCTGCTGCTGCTTCTTCTCCTTCTCCTTCTCCTTCTCCTTCTCCTTCTCCTTCTCCTTCTCCTTCTTCTTCTTCTTCTCCTTCTCCTCCTCCTCCTCCTCCTCCTCCTCCTTTTTTGAGGCTAGGTCTTACTATGTCGCTTGGGGAAGCACAGATTCTTGTTTCCCGGGGTACCCCAGACTCAAGTGATCCCCAGTCTCAGCCTCCCATCCTAGCCTGGGATTAAAGCTGCACACCACAGTGGCCAGCACCTCCGGCTTCTGGTCTAGGATGGGAAGCTTAGGAGGGTCTGGTGAGGAGGAGATGGAGGAATGATGTTCCCCAGGTAGGAGGGAAGGTCCACGATATGCATGACGAGTGGCAAGCAGTTACTCCCAGCTGGCATCTGGAGGGTGAAGAGGGGATTGTACATTACAGCCAGGTCTTGGTCATTCACAACTGAACTATACAACCCAGGCTTTGTCTTTAGGGAGAAATGGAGAGCCTTGCAAAGCTTTGGGGCAGGTAAGGCAGTGGACCTGAAGAAGTTAAAAACACAACTCACCGGGATCCCTGGCCAGTTAGTTTGTGGTCCAGCTAGTCGGTACTTGAATTCAGATTTGTATTGACACAGGCAAAGCTCCTGGACCTCGCACTGATGGGCCAGAGCTGGGTCTGTGGGAAAATGCTCCAGGCCAGGGGCGGGCCCACTGCTTTTCTGGGAAACCCTGGAGCCCAAGTTCTGTCCGGAGCCTCCTAGCCTGCAGCTGGCTTGGGCCTTGCTGAGCTGACTCTTCCCATGGAACCTGGGCAGTGGATGAGCCAGTAACTGGATTACCTTCTTGGGAACCCAAATAGGCTGGGCTGGGAATGGCAGTGTGGGATCGCTGCAATAAAATGAAGGGAGAGGAGCCCGTGGAGTGTCCTGGGGTGTGGGGCGCACAGGGCGTGGGTCCTTGCATTCCTGGATGGTTAAGACGCCACAGCTGATGATTATCATTATTATTCCTGCTCTGGCTTCTCCGAGCTTTCATCCTGCAGACCCTGCCTTGCTCAGTGGGCGGCATCACCAACTAGCAAGGCCTCCTGGGGTGGGGTGGGGCAAGCTGCTCCTGGCTGCAAGGGAACACAACGTGACTGTGGGTTCCCCCCACACCTCCACCATCCTCTGCACTGAGCTCAGAAAACTTCTTAGTGCTGGGTAACACGCTACCTCTGGAAGTATGAGCAACATCTCTCAAAGGGGAAACTGAGGCCCAGAGCCAGGGAACAATTAGAAGGAGGTCCCCTGGGAGAGACCCCCTCCCACCCCGGCCATTCCCTACACACTAGACCATGCTTGTCCTCACCCAATTGGGGCAGATCTTGTCGGTCTGGAGGGAAGCCAGCGAAGGTGTGGATTTTCGAAGAGAGAACTGGGCTGGGGCCAGGACAGCAGAGCTGGTACCCTCCTTGCCAGGTGCTGCGGGCATCATGAGGTCAGCTCCCGGTTTCGCTTCTCTCTGGAAGATTCCACCATAAGGGTGGATCTTCCCCAAGCCCGTGAGGGAGGGCGATACTGCAGACTTGCAAAGCACCCAGCTCCTCAGAGGCTGTCTTCAGCATCCCAGGAGGAAAAGAACCCAGGTCTCATAAAGATGGACCAGGCCCAGGGGCAGACACCCAGACAATGGCTCAGAGACTGGGAAACGTGCGTGCGCGCCCTCGCACACTCACTAACACCCAGCTTCCAGCAGCGACATGTCCCTGCCTGCCACGAGGAGATCAAAGAGAGAGACTAAGAGGAAACATGAAGGACAACACAATGATGGGGTGGGGGGCTGAGTGGCTTCCAATGAGCTCTATGAATCCAGTGTGTCAACGTGAACCCCCAGAGAAGGGAGAGCATGAGCAGACAGGCTTCAGGTTGAGACCCTGCCTGTGGGTTTCCACTGCTTGCCATCTTCAGAGAGAGTAGCCTTTTTTTTTTTTGAGACTAGGTCTCTCTATTTTGGCCTATGGAACTGCAGGCTCACGTTGCCCAGGGTAGCACAGATTCAAGCAATCCCCAGCCTCAGCTTCCCAGGTAGCTGGGATTACAGGTGCGTGCCACCACGCCCAGCTATTTTTGGGGGGGACTAGGTCTCACTCTGTTGCCCCGGGCGGGTCTCTAACCGTGATCCCCAGTCCCAGTCACGTTCCATAGGGTGGTGCTTACAGGCACGCGCCACCATGCCCGGCTGAGAGTAGCCATCTTTGAGGAAATCTTTGGGCTTCAAGAAGAGGTGGGAGAGCACAGATGGGTAGACCAAGGAAGCTGGAGGAAAACAGACCATCAGCAGGGCTTGGGGGCTCCTAGCCTGAGCTTCCCAGTGCCAGCCGTCAGCCAGGCACTCACTCCCAGCATTAAGCAGCTACTATCTGCAAGGCACCCTGTTCATGGGTGAGTGAGGACGCCCGAGGAGCCACTCTCTGGAGAAAGGCTTTTTGATCTTCCTTTTTGATTTCACTCCCACTGCACACAGTACAATTCCACCCTCCTAGACTGGGTCCCAAGACATCTTCCTCCCTGGCTAGTCGCCCTCGTGTCTGCTCTGTGTCTGCTTCTGTTCCTGGGTTGCCACACTGGAGCACGCTCACAGGATTCCTGCCGGAGTCCTGCCTGGAGGGGACCACCTGGCTGAATCACTCAGCCTGAGTTAGTCACATCTCACGAGCTGGCCCCCCTGATTAGGCTCTGAGACTCTTGTTCTTTGGTGACCCTGCCCTCTTCAAACACAGCCAGGTCTGTAAAACTCCTGCCCGCTGCTTCTCACTGGAGACCCGATGGGCCTGCCGTGCGTGGCTCCCTGTTGCTTATCAGATTCAATTTGAACCTGTGGGCTAGTTTCCAGGAACCTCCCATGTGCTTCCAGCTTATGATTATTACCCAACAGCACACCAGAGTTAGTAAAGTGACTTCTACATCTGAGCCAGAGCGAATAGCTTTTGAAGGGCACGTCCACGTTTCTAGCTGATTTATTCAGCAAACATTTACGAACAGCTGCTGTGTGCCCAGTGCCAGGACAGGTACAGAGGTGGGTTCTGGTGGTGACTGAAACAGATGTGCCTCCAGCCCTGGCCGCCCATGAACAGAACGCTGTGGGGTTCCTGGAGGTCTGCCTTCTACCACAGTCTCCCAGGTCTCTCACTTGCTGCCTCCTGTTGGTTGTTTATTTATTTATTTGTTTGTTTGTTTGTTTATTTATTTATTTATTGAGACTAGGTCTTACTATTTTTGCCCAGGCTCACGTTGCCTGTGGTATTCAAGGATTCAAGCAATCCCCAGCCTCAGCTTGGATTAGAAGTGCCTGTCATCCGCCCAGCTATTTTTTGGGACTAGGTCTCACTATGTTGCCCCAGGCGGCACTTGAACTGAAAGTGGGTAAAAATGAAGACTTTTTGACTTAACTAACTGTTTACCCCTATTTGCCTGCTACTCTCTACAAAGCAGGCTACACACTCTTCATTAGCATTTTCACTGATCACCTTTACCATTGATATGCAAAAGCCAGCCAACTGCTCTCTGCTTTTAGCTCCAAAAACTGCAGAAAAGAAAAACTTTAAAACACAGT